>CAUYRT010040202.1:0-107835 GCA_963574885.1 Lepilemur ruficaudatus
GGCACATGCCTGCAGTCCCAGCTACTCGGGAGGCTGAGGCAGAAGGATTGCTTGAGCCCAGGAGTTTGAGGTTGCTGTGAGCTAGGCTGACGCCACAGCACTCTAGCCCAGGCAACAGAGTGAGACTCTGTCTCAAAAAAAAAAAAAAGTGAGGAGACAGAATGCGATAACCAATATAGTGAGTATTTTAAAAGAAAGAGACAGACGGGGTAGGGGGAAGAGACAGATTTGGGCTCCTGGCTCTGTAATATTTAGGAATGAGATGAGGATTAATTGACAAAGAAACCATGAAAGAGCAAAGAGATGTCAATGAGGAAAGAAGAAAATTTCATACCTTACTGGCATCTCCTTGCTCAGTTACTGGGTAGGGGCTAGCTACTGGGGATAAAAGACCTGGCTCCCCACTTGGTCTTCTGACATCACACCATTAGGAGTGTTGGGACATGGGACATCTCATTATCCCATTATAGGGTGGAAGTCTAGTTTTCCCACTTGCTTTTGTCAGAGTCCATGGGGATGGGGTCACTTCTTTTTTTTTTTTTTTTTGGAGTGTTTGGTTGGAGTAGAGTAGTTACTGTCTAAAAGTTTTCTGCCTTACAAGGTTGCCTCTTTCCTGATTCTTTGACTAGAAAGAGCAAGCTTTCATTGTGATTTTATGTGAGCATCCCTGTTATGTTTATTATGTTTGTTTTAATGTACAGCTTTTTAATTTACATAAATGATTATAAAATACAAGTATTAAAATTCACAAATTAAAAAAATAAATCATATCTTTTGGTAATACTTACATTCCATTTTTATGCAAGCACAAACAGGATAATAGTAAAAAGCAAAGGAGCAGCACTATTTTTTTGGAGACAGGGTTCACTCTGTTGCTCAGGCTGGTCTCAAACTCCTGGCCTCAAGCGATCCTCCTGCCTTGGCCTCCAAAAGTGTTAGGAATAAAGGCATGACCCACAGTGCCCAGCCAGGAATAGCATTCTTTAACTGCACTGAGGATAACTTTCAATCATAGCTCCATATTTCCCCTTTGGGAATAAACCTCACTATTCTAAGCAACCCATGTGTATTACATAGAGTTCTCAAACTAATATAACCAAGAGCAACAAATCTGATTTTATAAATTGAGATTATTACTTTAACATCAATTTAAAGCTTTCATTTTATTTTTCCACTAATACTTGCTCATTACAGAAAACCTGCAATATTCAAAAGAGCCAAGAAAAAATATAATCACCATTAATATTTCAGTATATTTTCTTTTATTCTTTGTGGATATATATAAAGGTAAGGTTAATACAAGTGCACATAATCACTACTGAAAGCAATGAGGCTTCATGCTTTTTCCATGTAACATAGATTGTGAATAGTTATCCAGATTATTCATTATTTAAAAAATAGTTTTTATGAGTTACACAATTTGTCACACAATGGATTTGCTCTAATTTACTTAACCATGACCCAGTGGCAGGAATTCAGTTAGTTTTCCTCTACATTGTTCTCTATTGAATAAATAATGCCTTGGATAATCCTCTTTATACTTTATCTACATTGCTAATTCTTTCCTTAAGATATGTTAGAAGATGAATTACTATACGTAAGTGTTAGATAATTTAAAGATATTGTTAATAGACTGAATTATACCTGTACAAAATGCATATGTTGAAGTTCTAATCCCTAGTACCTCAAAATGTGACTGTCTTTTAAGAAGCAATTAAAATAACTTCATTAGGGTGAGTCATAATCCAGTATAGATGATGTCCTTATAAGAAAAGGAAATTTGGACATAAGCACACATAGACGGATGATCAAATGAAGACTCAGGGAGAAGATGCCATCTACAAGCCAAGGAGAGAGGCCTCAGGAAATCAATCCTACCCTTGATTTCATACTCCTATCCCAGAACTATGAGAAAATAAATGTCTATTGTTTAAGCCACTAGTCTGTGCCTCTTGTTACAGGAGCCCTAGCAAACAAACACAATAAATATTAATGAACATTGTGAAAGATGTTGTCAAATTGCTTTTCTAAAAATTTGTGCCAATGTATATTTGACGGAGAAAGCTGATTATACTGACCCTTGATCAGTTATTTAAAAAATGATAAAATAAGAAACTCAATTTATAGGATCACATTATGAAATAAAATGCTAATTTCCATAAAATAATAACAGTAGCAATAACAATAGAGAAAGCCTCTATTTCTAGATTAAATCCTGATCATGAATAGTTTGACCATTTATAAAGGAGAAACCTTACGGAAGTTACCTAATGTCTCTGGATCCTAGTTCTCACACTTTAAAATGAAAGATTGAGACTTGATACTCCTCAAGGGCTTTCTCAGTTTGAAAATTACATTTTTCTTTTCACAGTGCCCTTCAAGTGTTCACATCATTATACAGGATCATGCCTTATAATCACCCATTCCTTGATCTAATTTGGACCACACTGATGTCCTTCCAGAGACCTCTATGACAAGCATTCTGGTAGAAAGCAAAACTCACAAAACTGGAGCAAGGAGTACTGAATTTCAAATTGAGTTCTGTTATTAAGTGGCTAAGTGATCTTTTCATGTCATATTGTCTCTCTGTGTTTCTATTTCTTTTTTTCATTCAAAACACTTTGTTGGGTGGCTAGTGAAAGAAAAATTAAAAATTAGATAAACACAAACACACATGAGCACACACCCTCAACTGCGGTCCTCAAAAAGTTCATAATGTAGGCAAAAAGAAAGAAGCACATAAAAACAAACTACAGGCTGGGCCTGGTGGCTCACGCTTGTAATCCTAGCACTCTGGAAGACCAAGGCGGAAAGATCACTCAAGGTCAGGAGTTCAAAACCACCTGAGCAAGAATGAGACCCTGTCTCTACTAAAAATAGAAAGAAATTAGCTGGACAACTAGAAATATATAGAAAAATTTAGCCAGGCATGGTGCTGCATCCCTGTAGTCCCAGCTACTCGGGAGGCTGAGGCAGGAGGATTGCTTAAGCCCAGGAGTTTAAGGTTGCTGTCAGTTAGGCTGACCCCACAGCACTCTAGCCCAGGCAACAAAAGTGAGACTCTGTCTCCAAAAAAAAAAAAAAACAAAAACACTACAATAATACATACTATGACAATGTATATATAAAGTCCCAAAAGAGCTAATGGCAAGCTAATATTATTGTCTCATGAATTAATTTGGGAATATTAATCTTACAGAAATAAATTTTGGGAAATTAGGTAAAAAGACATTTCTTCTCAAATTTAAAAATTTATATGCCCTAAGATGACATTTTAAATATGACCATTAAGGTTATACTTATATCCCATTTATGGTCTCACAGCTTTGTAATTACCTCATAGGCTCAGTTAAGTAACATTCTAGCAATAATCTCAGAGAAATATTGTTTTGTTCCTGTACTACCATGGAAATATTAGATGTTCATTAAGAAAAAAAATTTTGGTACCAAACTAAGAAGGATCACTTGAGTCCAGGACTTTGAGGTTGCACTAAGCTATGATGATACCACCACACTCTACCCTGGGCAACAGCGCAAGACCCATAAAAAAAACAAACAAACAAACAGAAGTGTGTATGTAATTTTTTTCTTCTTTTCTAAAAAATATTTATTTTAATCACATTTGAGACATCACCATACTCAGGGTTTTAGAAATGATTTGTATATATGTCTATATGCCCATTTTCTCACAAAAACAAAACTTAGCAAATGCATCATTATATTAGGATTGCTGAAATCCTCTTAAAATTTTGCTAGGAAGAGTTTGTCTCCAACATGTACATTAACACAATTTCTTTTACTGTTTACACTTACCACTTGAACAAATAGAGACTTTTCTTAAAATCTGGCTGACCGAAGTTTAAGATACACTGTTTATTTAATATGATGACAAAAAGAAAATACTCAGTACAACTTTACAGGTTGCATATCTCTTATTCAAAATGCTTTGGACCAGAAGTGCTTTGAATTTCAGTATATTAACGATTGAGCATCCCATGTGCAGATTTGGGATGCTCAATCTGTTTATAGTTTTTAAGTATTTCATAATATTTTTAAAGCAATAAAATTAAAAACACTTTTCAGATTATTCAAATATAAAACATGAAAAAATCACAGGTGTACTAACTGTATTTCTAAGTATAAGTAAAATCTTGTCTTACAATGTGTGGAAAGAAATCATTTTCAGCATGAAATCATGCATCAGTGGTACTTACAAAGCAGTTCTTATCAGGATTTCTTTTCCAGTGTTTCTTGTCTACTTTCTTGGCCGAAGTGGAACGTAGAATTGCATGATTTTGTGTGCGAGGATTTAAAGCCAGGATGCTCTGAAGACAGCATAAACAATGTATAAACATATATAAATATGTTGTCATTAAAATAATCAAAATTTTATTTAGATTCCTTCCATACTCCCCTAAATAAAAGCTTAACTAGGAAAGAAAGCCCTTATAAAATATGAGAGAAAAGAAAATTACATGTGATCTAAACAAATTAGAAGAATGACCCAAAGTTTGCAAGATAGTGTTTAAGAAAACTGAGTGAGAAATTCTATATGTGTTTAAAAAAAAAATTCACTGTGGGAAGGTCCCAATACAACAAAAATCCATACGGAAAAGTTCTAATTCCTTCTAAGGAGTCATTTTTTCAGGAAAAAAAAATACAAACAAGAAACAATTTTAATGATATGGATTGACAAAAGGCCAAAATGTACATCTAAAATGTTATGTGGTTCCTCAAATAGTTACCTTTGCTTACATTAATAGACTAATACTGGACAAAATATGAATGGAGTAATTCCTATTATATTTCCAATTTTACTAATTTATCAGAAGCAATTCTTGGTAAAAAAAAAAAAAACTCTTCAGGAAAAACAAAGAAACATCAACAACAAACAACAAAACTGTACTTTCACCATAGAGGAGGAACTGTGGTGGCAAACCATTCTGTTTAATTCAATTAACATTTTTTCCAGCATCTTACAACAATGTTTATATATTGTAAAGCAACATGTAATATCTAAAGAAAATCCTAGAAAAAAGATTTAGGAGAGACAACAAGGTTTTTTAGTAGGTTAAGAGCTTCACATGGAAGAGATTTAATTTATTTTGTATTAGTAAAGAATGCAGAACCAAGATTGTAGAAATTAAGGAAGGAAAATTTGGATTCAGATATAAATTAGAAAGTAGCAGCTGGGATTATATTAGAAATTACCCCAGTCAACATCATTGCAGTTATTTTAGAAGATGTTCATCTCAAAAGTCTTCCTCTTCCAGGAAGATTCCCCAGACTTATCTAGATTTGTCTGTCGTTTTCATCTTAGACAATGCAAAAATCTCTACCTTAGTATACCAATCTAAACAGTAACTGCTGCATTAAGAATTTTTCTTCCCTCCTAAACTGTGAATTCTTTGAGGTTAAGGAATTATAGATTCCTTTTTAATCTTTGAATCTCTGATAGGCAGCAATAAGTAGGTAGCACATGCTCACGCTTGTGAAACAGTGGTTCAAAAATCATGAATTTGGTTTTTAATTCATACAAGTAATATAACTTTGAGTAAACCACTTATCTTTTTTAATCTTTGGTTTTCTCATATGTAAAATGTGGCAACACCTGAATTAGAAAACTGCAGTAAAGAACAAATGAAATTCATGGTACATATTTTCTAAACTAAAACAACCTAAAAATTAAAGTGGAGTGAAAATGGAATTCAGAGCCTATGTGCAATAGTAGTTCTCCACCCATGATTTGTTCACACAGGGGCTGTGCAGGAATTTGACAGGGGTCCTGAGAATGAAATTCCTACTAGATTTGACCAACTCCAAGATTACCTTCCAAACCTAGATTCTGTGATTCTTTGAAAATTATTGGGTCATACTCATCTTTTTCACAGATGAAAATGAACCCTTATTGTGATTCACTGAAAACTAGCAAAAAAACTAAAATAACTAGATAAAACAATTTAGTATACTACTAGACATATATTTAAAATGTTGTTTTCCCTTTCCACTGTTGTCATTCCACAATAAACTTATCTAAAGTAATCATTCGCTAGGTGATATCCTAGCCGATTTTATATTTATTACATAATATAAAGGATCTAAAAATCATGGAACTATAACAAATGACTAAGATAAATTTTATATTTAATATTCTTAGATAAGAATAAAATCAGAAAAGAGGCACTCATTTCATTCTGCATTTGATTTACAATGGTAATAACAATACTCTCCATTTTAAGTTTTTAGAGTTTAAAAGTTTAATAGCTTTCACATGAGTTATCTAATTTAATTTATGAACAGCTGCTATTATCTCAATACTCTGGATGAGCAAATAAGTTGAGTGTGGATAAGTAACCTGCTAAAGACCTCACAGCTAATATGCAGCAGGAATTGAATTAGAACCCAGCTCTTTTGAGTGTGAGACTTACATTTAAATTTGCCCAAAGATGAAGTGTATATTTAAGTCACTTTTTGAGCTATTTGGTAGAAAATATTTTAACCTCATGTGTAAACAGTATTAAATGTCATCTGAATAACTCAATAAATAATTGTTTTCTTTTAAAACATAACCACTAGGAGGTCGCTTTTGGAATGGTAGAGTGAGGATTTCTGTAAACCAACTCCTAGAAAAACAAACACAACTAATAAAAATTAGTAAAAATAACCTTTTAAAGTCATGAAAATTGTCTTAAAGGCGAACAGCCAATGAAGAAATATTATTTTAAGAAAATCTACTAAACCTGGTAAGAGCAGTGAGGGTCTGTGGCATTTGAAGTATAACCCACTCCTATCCTCCTCCCTTCTAGTTCAGAGTGACAGTCATTCTACTTCAGATGAGTGTAGCCAAAGAACACAGGGCTCCCTCTGCACCCACTACCACACCTCTAGTTGAGGGCTATGGTATCTCCCAGGGAGGGGCAGGCTGCCAGCATTTCTCATCTCCTCCCCAGTCCCCTACTACACAGAGGCTAAACTCCAGGAAAGTACATCTGAGAGATCAGGAGTTCCCTTGCTCCATCCAGTCCCCACTCATAGAGCAGAGGCTCTATCTCAGGAACAACATGCCAGTAACACTGGGCCCTGATCACCCTTATTGCATATCACTTATAGGTTGGTATTTGCACAACAGGAGCAGCAAGCTGAGAAGACCAGAGGCTACTACTGCCCATAGCCAGCACCTTGCTCATAAAGCAAGAATGTCACTCTAAGACAATCAGGCTACTGACAATATCCCCACCTTTGGAGATGTGGCACAGAGATTTTTACAGAAAAGGCAGGCCATAAGAACAGACAGTTCTCCACAAATCAACTAACTTTATTTGAACCCAAATGTGAGTAAGTTCAAACCTAACAGTACTCTTGAAAACAATACAAATTTTGATGGAAAAAAAAATTAAGAAGAGGCTAGTAGTTCCATGAAAGCAATAAACTAATCCATAAGGCAGATAGTTCACCAAGGAGAAACAGGGAACCAGACAGCTAAGATGACCCTCCTAGAGTCACAGAAAGTCTCAAAGGACTCACCTCACAACCCACCCCTGCCAATGGGCCCAAATTCAATTGAAATCATGCACTGCAGAACAATTCTTATCTCACAGTATTGTCAAAAACAATAGAGAAATGAACCAGAAATCAGTGAAATTAAGAGATGGGTGTGATAGCAAAAAAGGCTGACAATTTAACAGAGATATCAGAGAAAAAGGCAAAGAGAGCCCTGCTATAACCACTGTCATCCCAGAATGACTGTGAATATGTCCAAGACTGTACTCTGTGAGAATAATATCAGAGATTCACACTGGAGGAAAACAGATTTCCCTAAAATAATCTATCAAGTCACTAAACAAATACTCAAACATCAACAATAAGCTCCCCCATAGGGGCATTAGTATCCAGAATTGCTACAATATATTATCTAAAATGCTCAGTTTTCAATTTAAAAAATTACAAGCCATGCAAATAAACAGAATTCTGTGATACATACATAAGGAAAAAAAAAAAAAAGCAGAGAGCAGAAACTGCCTTTGAGAAGGCCCAGGTGTCACATTTAAGAATGACTTCAAAGCAGCCATTATAAAGAAGGTATGATGACAATCTCTCATCGAGTACGGAATACCCATACAAAAAGAGAAATTACAAAAAAAAAGAACCAAATGAACATTCTGAAGCAGAAAAATAGCTGAAAAGAAAAATTCACTAAAGAGCCTCAATAGCAAATCTGAACTGGCAGAAAAAAAATCAGTAAATTTAGAGATTACACAATCTAAAGAACAAAGAGAAAAATAATAAACAAAAAATAACTGAGCCTCAGAGATAGGTGGTATGCCATTGAGTAAACCAAAACACTATGAGAGTACCAAAAGGGGAGGAAAAAGAAAGAAGAAAAAAAATGTATAAGATATAATGGCTGAATATTTGCCCAATTTAATTTTTTGAAAAGCAGAACAAAACATTAAATGACACCCGCAAGAAGGTCAACAAATGTGAGATAGGATTAGTAAAAAGAGATCTCCTCAAAGAATATGAGTCAAAATACTAAAAGTCAACAGCTAAGAGAAAATCTTTAAAGTAGTAAGAGAAAAATGACTCATCACGTACAAGAGAATTCCAATAAGTCTAACAGTTGACTTCTCGTCAAGAACAAGAGGCCAGAAATTAGTGGGATGAGACATACAAAGCACTAAAAGAAAGAGAACTGTCAACCAAGAATCCTATACCCAATAAAAGTATCTTTCAAAAATAAAAGTAAAATGTAGACATTCACAGAAAAACAAAAAAATTCACAAGAAAAAAACATTACATTATCTTTTCTTAAAGTGCTCAATTTATGCAGACAGGGTACCCTCTCTGGATAAACATAACATTGTTACTAGCAGATGTGTATTATAAGAATCATTAAAGGAAGCTCTTCAGGCAGAAAGTAACCACAAATAGTAATTCAAATTCACAAGAAAAAACAAAGGTCAACAGTAAAGTATAGGTAATTATGAAATTATAATAGCCAGTATAAATGTATACCATCAGACTAGATAAAAATCAAGATGCAACTATGTGCTGTCTATAGGAGACATACATTTTAGATCCAATGGCAAAAATAGATTGAAAGTTAAAAATGAAAAAAAAATACATCATATAAATAGCAACCATATGAAATCTGGAGTGCCCATACTAATATTAGAATAAATTTTAAACAAAAAATGTTACTGGAGACAAAGAGAGAGATTTTATAATGATAAAGGCTCAATCTAGCAGGAATATATAACAATTTTAAACACACATGTACCTAACAACAAGGCCCAAAATACATGAAGTAAAAACTGACAAAATTTAAGGGAAAAACAGACATTTAAACAATAATAGTTGAGGAATTCAGTAGCCAACTTTAAATAATGGATAGAACAATTATGGATAAAAACAAAAAGGGTATATAAGACTTGAACAACATTAAAAATCAACAAGACCCAATAGACATCTATAGAACACTCCAATCCAGAAAAACAAAATATGCATTCTTCTCAAGTATTTATGGAACATTCTCTAGAATGGACCATATGCTAGGTAAAAAAACAAGCCCCAGTGAACTTAAAAGAATTAGATCACACAAAATAGTTCTCCAGTACAATGGAATGGAATTAGATATGAATAACAATGAAATTTGGGAAATTCACAATGTGATGAACATATAAACATTATGCAAAGTGAAAAAAGCTGGTTACAAAATACCACATGTTGTGTGATTACATTTATGTAAAGTGTCCAGAATAAGCAAATTTATAGAGGCAGAAAGTAGAGCAGTTGCTAGGGCTGGTGAACTGGAGAGAAATTAAAACGACAACTCAAGGATATGTGGTTTGTTTTCAGAGTGATGAAAATGATTATGGTGATAGTGACACAACTCTGTGAATACACTAAACCTTTGAATTCTATACTTTATGTGGATGAATTATTGATATGTGAATTATATCTCAATGAAACCATTACCAAAAAAAAAACTAAATTCTACATTCAGTAGATTTAGCTGTATACTATATTCACTCTACTAAGACTTGCTGTAGCACATGAATGTGATAAGATTATTTTTAGTAATTACTGTACATGACAGACATATTTCTTTAGTCTATCAAGTTAGATATCTGTGCCTTCTAGATAACGAACACACAATAAAGCTATAGTTTTAAATGATTTATTGCTTACGATGAAATAATACCAAAGCAACCTACTAACAAAAGCCAATATTAGAAAAGCCAAGTAATCTCATTTTTATACAAAAAACGGAAAACATTTTCTTGCTACAAAATACAGTTTTTTGCTTGTCTATTCAGCCTTGAACCATTACTAATTGTATACATTAATTCAAATTGAGAGATAAAAAGACAAATTGTTTAAAGATAGTTATTCTGACCAACATTTAAAACAAACAACCCAGGTAACATGCAAGAAAGATGGCTGCATTTATTTTTGTTTTTACTTCCACAATCCATATAGTGATAAATGATTATGTTTATCTATGTCGGCATAGTAATGTAACTTTTGAGAATAAACATTCTGAATGTAATTTATTGGCTGCTTATCACAGTAACTTTACTTTCACATAGCATAAATAGAAAGTATAACAGAACATGAAATATTAGGTTAACCTTTTGCAAAGAGGCAGTGAGTTGAATTCAATGGATCTTGGGTAAAAATAAATTGGATTGTGGAGAATGGTTACCAAGGATTTGACTTAATAATATCCCAAATGAAAAGTGATACAAAATAAAAATATAGAATGTGAATGGTTGAGAGCTTTTAAAAATAATTTTGAAAAGCAAGACTTTTAAAAACTAAAAGTCAGTATCATCAATAAATAAGCAGCTAAAAGAATAATACAGGAGAGTTCTAAATTCCATTCTTCCTAAGAAATGACAAAAGCCAGGTCCTAACAGGGTCACAGGGTCCCCTCTCTGGATAAATTCAGCACTTTAAGAAGCCCATTAACCCTTTCAAATATAGGGTATATTACTTATAGAAGGAGATTTTCTCTCATCAAAGATTTTGGCCTTTGGCTTTCCCAATCATTTTCAGTAACACAATAAAAATGCACTGATCATCTAGAGGCAGAAAAACAGAATTTGAAAAAATTTAACTACACTAATTTTATTTAGTTTAAGAAATGATAGAATATTATTGAGAGCCAAGTATACATGAAATCAAATCAGAGTTATGTATTGTCACTTCTTGGTCTGTTAGCACTATTCTGGAAAGCAATTGGAATGCCAAAACACACAAAGTAGAATTTTGCATCTGACAAAAGTTTTTCTGTATTACTACTGAGAGCACAAAGAGGAGTCCATATTGATTACAATCACCTCACAAACAAAAGCATTAAATCTTATCCTAAAATACTAGAGCTTCAGTATTATTCAAGAGCTTAACTTCCAATTTCAGGAAGCTACTTGACCAACATATCCTCTTTATAAAAATATGGCTTTGTTTTATGTCACAAGATTGATTATCCAAACATAAAGCACTAAGAAGCTTCCTTCATCCTTTGCATATGAAATTACAAACAAATGTTTCCTATTCAATACTAGTCATTACTATAATTCTGAGACATTAAAATGATACACACATACTGACATTTTGGACTTACAGGCTTAAGTTGGTCAATTAAATTTCATCTTACTTAAATTATGCTTAAATTTTTCTTTGATGGCTTATCCTAAGACCTCTGTAAGTCATCTCCTACTTTCCCTTGCATCAGGTAAAAAAAAAAAAAAAGGCAATAAAAACCGTATTTTTCTCATCTTTTTCATAATTCAGCATAAATACCTTGATTTCAATATATCATTGTATTGTGCTGCAGTCATTTTCCTCAATAAATATTCTCAGCTAACAGAAAAATAGAAAACCTATCAAATAATGCTTTTGGTCAGTATTTGCTCCCTCATTCAGGCAATAAATTTAACAAATGTTGATCACTGGAGAACTGAACAGTATTTGTTTATCAGTCTCTTGTTGACAAGCCCCAATCTCAGCCACTATCCCATCCTTTCCCATATCTATCATAAGTCATAATATAGGGTGAGTTTAATTATTAATAATACCTTAGAAATCTACAAAGGTGCCTTTGGTTTTTGAATAAGCTCAGAACCGATATTGCCAATCTCCAGCTGGGTAAGGAACAGAGGAGGAGAGAAGGTAGTTTTACTTTGCATCCCAGGTCAACATTTGAAACATAAACAACCTTGAAGTCGGAAAATCTTGGAAATCTATGGTAATCAGTGCTGATCAAGGACTGTCACATTTACCTAATAATATTTTTTAATTTACTTCCATTTTTTCCCCAGGCACAGTCTTCTTTTACCCTAGGTTGGCCTGACTTTCCAGGTAAATTATTTTGCCTTTTTTTTTCCATTTTACTAGTTCTATACAATGGCCAATTTTCTCTTTATGTACAGTGGTTAACTCACTGCAGTTGATAAAAAATTGATGAATGAAAGAAGCTCTGACAGTCCTAAATCATACAACTTTCATTTTAATTAAGTATTCACTAAGTAATATGCATACTGTTTAAAGTTAAATTGTGGCTTATATTTCAGCTCTACTATTTTTGCTGGTCATTTAAACTCTCAAGCTCTCCACTTCAACTATAAAATCATGATTAATAATAGTACCTATCCCATAGGGTTGTTTTGAAGACTAAGTAAGATAATGCAAAAACTGTTTAGATGGTGCACACAGTACATAGTACATAGTAGCTATTAGTATGATAGAACTAGGTTTTAGTTGCCATTCAACCAACCAATATGTATTCATGTTCCTGTATTGCAAATCCTGAATATACACATGGGGATCTTTTTTTTAAAGTACAAGAATATGTAAAAAGATTAAGGTAACAGGTGAAAAGGTAACCATTAATAAGACAGTACTAAAAATAGAGATGTTATCTCAGATGAAACCAAATCATTAGCTCAGTCATGGGTCCCTGAACTTATCATTGCCCTAAAGCCTACAATTTCAAAGGCAGACCTCCTGAAGATGCAATATGCTCTTCACAAATTAATATGGCAGTGTAGAAGGGTCATGAAATTCAAATACAGATTTTAACATCCATTACATATATATAGCAATGTAGATATCATTTTATAATACATACAACTGTACAAAAGTCATGGACCTTTGGTCCCAACATATTTAGATGAATTTACATTACATTTTCTTCCAGGGAAAGACAGGTCAGATGAAAAATGATGAATTTATAAAATATCAAAAAACTCATCAACTGAAAATGAATGAACCCCTTCAGAATGTCAGTCATATCTCCTGGGAAATTTGATTCATGTCTATTGAACAAATAGTTAATACAAATAAAATACTTCATGTATCTTAAAATATTATATGTCATGTCACTCTTCTCAACAAGCCAAGGTCTGCCACAGGAAGCTCTTGTTTGGCTTTACAAGGCCAATGTGTGACCTTCCTTCACTTATAAAACACACACCACAAAATACATGCTTAAGTGATCTTTAAATGAACCAAAAAAAAAAAAATCTTTTTATTGTCTTTCAGAAAAGATTGAGAACTCAAACACAGGAACCATAACTTATACATTTGATATTAACCTCACAACTCTTAATACAGAACACAGCATGCCAAAGGTGAGACTAAGTCTGACTTAAACATTGTATTAGTCTGACCGGGCCATTACAACAGAACACCATAAACTGGGTGGTAAACAGACCTTTAGTTCTCACGATTCTAGAAGCTGGGAAGTCTAAGATCAAGATGCTGGATAATTTCGCTCCTGCTAAGGACTCTTTTACTGACTTGTATGCAGCCACCTTCTCTCTGTGTTCTCATGTGACAGAAAGAGAAAGAATGAGAGCAATTTCTCTGCTGTCTCTTCTTATAAGGGCACCGATCCCATTATGAGGGTCCCATGCTCATGACCTCATCTACCCTTAGTTACCTCCTAAAGACTCTATCTCCAAATACCACCACATTGGAAGTTAAGGCTTCAACATATGAATTTTGAGGGGAACAAACAGTTTATAACAGACATGGAAAAGATTCTACCACCTATGGAACTATGAAAACACTATTAATATTAAAAGACAGCTTCAGCTTAAGACTTCAGGTGGTAGCATATTGATTCTACACTTTGATTTTATGAAGAGAAAATTTCAGAATAACCAAAGGAGATATTTTACAGTATTGATTAATAAAATAAAATAAAATAAAAACAACATTACCAAAGAATTTAACACTAGCTATTAAATATGTATCTTTATTTATTAAATAATTTGAATAGCAAAATATTAATTACATATAATATTTGTACTATTTATGTTTTCATTATAAGAATTGAGAATAAAGTATCATATGCAAACACATAAAATGGTATCAAAAATATATAAAAGATGAGAACCAATGCTGTAACTACTTTATTTAAAAATTTCACTACTTTAATTATAAACTATTTTAATATAATGTTGAAAAGCATCCATGCATTATATATTTAAATTAAAACCAATATTTAGGAAAGACTTAACTATGAAAATCCATGTTTGAAAATATCTTGTGTTTACAAGAGTTGAATATATGTATGAATATATACAGAAAAGAACGGCAAAATTCTGAAAGGGGAGAGTTGACAGGGATTAGTATATTACCAAAAAAATTCACCAGTTCAATGGGTAATTAAGAAAATCCATATTCCAGTATTTATGCCTTTTTTTTTCATTCAAGAAAAATTAGTCCTTTTACCTCAACACTCCATAGAAATTGACTCCTATATAAAATGGGCCTTAGCAGGTCTTTTTAAGTAATATGAAAACTATTATGATTAACCTTTAATCTATTAACTTTTGTGTATAAGATACACTGACTTAGAGAAGAGCCTACTCACAAGACTAAGAGTCATTTTAGTTCAAAGGAAGCTAAGTGTACACCAGCATGCTAAAATTAAACAATACCAGCTTACAAACAGAGAAGGGAAGAAACGGCTTAAGCAGCAAGACAAAAGCAGCACCTGGGCTAATTAAGTTTAGGCTTTTTACAAATTAAATAAATTGAGCAAGTAGCAGGATTTCCAGGTTTGGAAAACTAATAAATCACAGAATGACTAGTTGCCCTTCACCTACATAGTTAACTGCTACAAGGAAACATACATGGGCTAGCAAGTGATTTATATTAGGAATAAGAACTAAAATGATCAAAAATGATTTTTAATTTTTGGATTTGTTTGTTTTGTGTGACTCACCTTAATACAATATTTGCTTTACTGCAGTGGTCTGAAACCAAACTTGCAATAACTGCAAGGCATGTCTATAATTTAATATCAAGAATTTATTTTGATTCTTTCCTATAGCTTCTACCTCTCTGCTTACATTATACCCATCTGTTCCTTTTTAAAAATATTTTTATTAATTATTAATATCACAGGTATATAACAGTTGTATATTTTTATAAAAAGATACATGTGATGTTTTGATATAGACATACAGAGTGAATTAATCAAATCAGTGTAAATCCATCACCTCAGGCATT
Source organism: Lepilemur ruficaudatus (assembly GCA_963574885.1). NCBI lineage: Eukaryota > Metazoa > Chordata > Mammalia > Primates > Lepilemuridae > Lepilemur > Lepilemur ruficaudatus. The sequence continues at coordinate 15,529 of CAUYRT010040202.1, forward strand.
TAATATTTCTTTGTGTCAAGAATATCCCAATTGCACTCTTTTAGTAATTTTAAAGTATACCTTAATTTATTGCTAATTATAGTCACTTTGTTTTGCTATCACATATTATTCATTCTATCTAACCATATTTTTGCACCCATTAACCATCCCCAATTTATACCTCCAACCCCCTACCCTTCCTGGCCTCTGGTAGCCATCATTCTACTCTCTGTCTCCCTGAGACCAATTGCTTTCAATATTTAGCCTCCACATATGAGTGAGAACATACAAGATTTGTCTTTCTGTGCTCAGCTTCTTTCACTTAACATGATGTTCTCCAGTTCCATCCATGTTGTTGTAAATGGCAGGATTTCATTCTTTTGTGGCTATATAATATTCCACTGTGCATATATATACCACAATTCCATTATCCGTTCTTCCACTGATGGACAGCAGGTTGATTCCATGCCTTGGCTATTGTGAATAGTGTTACAATAAACATAGGAGTAAAGATATATTATTGACATACTGAATCCCCATCTTTTGGATATATGCCCAGCAGTGGGATTTCTGGGTCATATGGTAGCTCTATTTTCAGTTTTTTGAGGAACCTCCATACTGTTTTCCATAGTGGTTGCACTAATTTACATTCCCAACAACAGTGTATGAGGGTTCTTCCCCTTGCCAGTATTGGTTGTTGCCTGTCTTTTTGATAAAAGCCATTTTAACTGGGATGAGATGATAGCTCATTGTATTTTTGATTTGCATTTTTCTGAAGACTAATGATGTTGAGCATTTTTCATATACCTGTTGGCCATTTGTATGTCTTCTGTTGAGAAATGTCTATTTAGATCCTTTGCCTGTTTTTTAACGGGATCATTTCATTTATTTTTCCCTGTCAAGTTACTGGAGCTCCTTTTATGCTCTAGTTATTAATCCCTTGTCAGACTGGTAGTTTGCAAATATTTTCTCCTATTCTGTGAGTTGTCTCTTCACTTTGTTGATTGTTTCCTTTGCTGTGCAGAAGTTTTTAGTTTGATGTGATCTCATGTGTCCAATTTTGCTTTGGTTGCCTGTGCTTTGAGGGAGTTACTCAAGAAATCCTTGCCCAGACCAATATCCTCAACCATTTCCTCAATGTTTTCTTTCAGTGTTGCAGTTTCAAGTCTTAGATTTAAATCTTTAAATCATTGTGATTTGATGTTTCATATGGCAAGAGATAGAGGTTTAGTTCCATTATTTTCCACATGGAAATCCAGTTTTTCCAGTACCATTAATTGAAGAGACTGTCCTTTCCCTACTGCATGTTCTTCCTACCTTAGTCAAAGACAAATTCACTATAGATGTGTGGATTTATTTCCAGGTTCTCTATTCTGTTCCATTGGTTTATGCGTCTGTTTTTATGCCAATACCGTACTGTTTTGGTAACTACAGTTCTACAGTATAATATGAAGTCAAGTACTGTGATTCCTTCAGTTTTGTTCTTTTTGCTAAGGATGGCTTTGGCTATTCTGGGTTTGTTGTGGTTCCACGTAAATTTTAGGATTATTTTTTCTATTTCTGTGAAGAATGTCACTGATATTTTGATGGAGATTTCATTGAATCTGTAGATTTCTTTGGGTAGTATGGACATTTTAACAATATTGATTCTTCCAGCCCATGAGCATGGAATATCTTTCCATTTTTTTGGTGTCCTCGTCAACATTTTTCATCAGTGTTTTCTAGTTTTCATTACAGAGATATTTCACTATGGTTAAGTTTTTATTCCTAGGTATTTTATTTCATGTGTAACTATTGTAAATTGCATTACTTTCTTGGTTTCTTTTGCAGATTTTTTGCTGTTAGCATATAGAGATACTGCTTATTTTTGTATGTTTATTTCGTATCCTGCAACTTTCCTGAATCTATTTATCAGCTCTACTAGTATTTAAGTGAAATCTTTATGTTTCTCTAGATACAAGATCATATTGCCTGCAAACAGGATAATTTGACTTCTTCCTTTTCGAATTTGGATGCTGTTAATTTCTTTCTCTTGTCTGATTGCTATGGCTAGAACTTCCAGCATTATGTTGAATAACAGTGGTGAAAGTGGACATCCTTGTTTTGTTCCAGATCTTAGAGAAAAGGCTTTCAGTTTTTCCAAATTCAGTATGAGACTAGCTGTGGGTCTTCTATACCCAGTTTTTTGAGAGTTATTATCTTGAAGCAATGTTGAATTTTACAAATGCTTTTTCAGCATCAACTGAAATGATCATATGGGATCTGTCCTTCGTTCTGTTGATATAATGTATCATATTAATTGATTTGCATATGTTGATCCATCCTTTCATCCCCGGGATGAATCCCATTTGACCATGATGAATACTCTTTTTAATGTTTTGTTGAATTCAGTCTGCTAGTATTTTGTTGAGGATTTTTGCATCTAAGTTTATCAGAGATATTGGCCTACAGTTTTCTTTTTTTGTTTTGTCTTTGTCAGGTTTGGATATCAGGGTGACACAGTCTCATTGAATGAGTTTGGGAGTATCCCCTCCTCCTCAATTTTTTGAAATAGTTTAAGTAGGATTGGTATTACTTCTGCTTTGAATGCTTGATAGAATTCAGCAATGAAGCCATCAGGTCCTGGGCTTTTCTTTTTGGTAGACTTTTTATTACTGCTTCTATCTCATTACTTGTTATTGGCTTATTAAGTTTTTGGATTTCTTCCTGGTTCAATCTTGGTAGGTTGTATGTGTTTAGGAATTTATCCATTTCTCCTAGGTTTTCCAATATAGTGGCATACTGTTGCTCAGAGTAGTCTCTAATGATCTTTTGGATTTCTGCAGTAACAGTTGTAATGTCTTCTTTCTCATCTCTGATTTCATTTATTTGGGTCTTCTCTCTTTTTTTCTTAGTCTGGCCAAAGGTGTGTCTATTTTGTTTCAAAAAACCAACTTTTTTGTTTCATTGATCTTTTGTATGGATTTTTTGGTTTCAATTTCATTCACTTCTGTTCTCATCTTTATTATTTATTTTCTTCTAATTTACGGTTGGTTTGCTCATGTTTTTCTGGTTCTTTGATATGCATTGTTAGGTTGTTTATTTGAAGCATTTCTGCTTTTTTTTTTTTTTTTTTTTCCGGAGACAGAGTCTCACTCTGTTGCCCGGGCTAGAGTGCCGCGCCATCAGCCTAGCTAACAGCAACCTCAAACTCTTGGGCTCAAGCTATCCTTCTGGCTCAGCTTACCGAGTAGCTGAGACTACAGGCATGCGCCACCATGCCCGGCTAATTTTTTCTATATATTTTTTTAGTTGGCCAATGAATTTCTTTCTATTTTTCGTAGAGACAGGCTCTCGCTCTTGCTGAGGCTGGTTTTGAACTACTGACCTAGAGTGATACTTCCTCCTCGGCCTCCCAGAGTGCTAGGATTACCGGCATGAGCCACCACGTCTGGCTCATTTCTACTTTTTGATGTAGGCACTTACTGCTATTAAACTTTCCTCTTATTACTACTTTTGCTGTATCCATAGGTTTTGGTATGTTGTGTTTTCATTTTCATTTGTTTAGAGAAATTTTTTAATTTTTCTCTTAATCTCTTCATTGACCCACTGATCATTCAGGAGCATGCCCTTTAATTTCCATGTGTTTGCATATTTTCTAATGTTCCTCTTGCTATTGACTTTTAGTGTTATTCCATTGTGGTCAGAGAAAATACTTGGTATGATTTCAATATTTTTGAATTTTTTGAGACTTGTTTTATGGCCTAACATATGGTCTATCCTTGAGAATGATACACGAGCTGAGGAAAAGAACATGAATTCCACAGGTGTTGGATGAAATGTTCTGTAATACCTATTAGGTCCACTTGGTATATAGTACAAATTAAGTCCTATGTTTCTTTGTTGATTTTGTGTCTGGATGATCTGTCCAGCACTGAAAGTGGAGTATTGAAGTCTCCAATATTATTTGTATTGGGGTTTATCTCTGTTTATCTCTGATATTGGTTTCATATATCTGAGTGCTATAGTGTTAGGTGCATAATATATTTAGAATTGTGATATCCTCTTGGTGAATTGACCCCTTTATCATTATATAATGAACTTTTCTGTCTCTTTTTACAGTTTTTGTTTTGAAACCTATTTTATCTGATAAAAGTATAGCTACTCCCACTCCTTTCTGATTTTTCCATTTGCATGGAGTATCTTTTTCCATCCCTTTATTTTCAGTCTATGTGTGTCTTCGTAGGTGAACTGTGTATCTTGAAGACAACATATAATTGACTTTTGTTTATTTTTTTATCCATTCAGCCACTCTGTGTCTTTTGATTGGAAAGTTTAGTCTGTTTACACACATTAAGTGTTATTAATGATAGGCAAGGACCTACTACTGCCATGTTGTCATTTGATTTTTGGTCGTTTTGTGGTCCTTTCTTTCTTTCTTCCTTCCTTCTTGTCTTCCTTTGTTAAAAGTGATTTTCTCTAGTAGTGAAATTCTCTGGTAATTTCTTGCTTTTTTATTTTTTGTGTATCTGTTGTAGGTTTTTTGATTTGAGGTTACCATGAGGCTTGCAAAAAAAAAAATTATAACCAATTACTTTAAATATATGATAATTCTGCTCACAAACAAACAAAGAAAAATGTAACAGACATTCTACCCTTTAACTCCATCTCCCCACCACACACTTCTTAAAACTTTTTGTTGCTTCCATCCATATCTGTTTATTCTATCTATCTCTCAAAAAAGTGTTGTTATTTTGTCTTTTAGCATTCCTACTTGAAATATAAGTGGTTTACACACCGCAATTACAATATTCTGTATTTGTGTCCTTACTATCACCAGTGAGTTGTATGCCTTCAGAAGATTTCTTATTGTTCATTAACGTCCATGTCCTTCCAATTGAAAAACTCCTTTTAGTATTTCTTGTAGGGCAGGTCTAGTGTTGATGAAATCCCTCAGCTTTTGTTTGGGAAATTCTTTATTTCTCCTTCATGTTTGAAGGATATTTTTGCAAGATATTCTAGTTTAGGTTTAAGGTTTTTTCCCTTGAGCACTCTGAATATGTCATACCACTCTCTCCTGCCCTGTTAGGCTTCCGTTGAGAAATCTAAGGCTGTACTGGAGCTTGTTTATTTTTTTTTTCTCTTTTCTTGCTTCCCATAGGACCTTTTCTTTATCCATGATTGAAGGAAGCTTGATAATTAAATGACTTGAGGTAGCCTTGTTTGGAATATATCTGCTTGGTGTTCTATGACCTTGTTGTACCTGAATATTGATATCTTTCTCTAAGTTGGGGAAGTTCTCTGTTATCATTTCTTTGAATACACTTCCTACCCTAGTCTCTTTCTCTACCTCCTCTTAAAGGCCAATAACTTAGATTTGCTTTTTTCAGGTTATTTTCTAGATCTTGTAGGCATGCATCATTTTTATTCATTCTTTTTTCTTTTTTCTCTTCTTTGTATTTTCAAATAGCCTGCCTTCATGCTCGCTAATTCTTTCTTCTGCTTGGTCAATTCTGCTGTTGAGAGACTCTGATGCATTTTTCAGTTTGTCAACGGAATTCTTAAGCTCTAGAATTTTTGCTTGATTTTTTTTTTTATTATTTCAATCTCTTTGTTAAATTTATCTAATAGGCTTCTGAATTGCTTCTCAGTGCTTTCTTGAAGTTCACTGAGCTTCTTCAGGACAGCTACTTTGAACTCTTTTTCTGAAAGGTCACCTACCTTCATCACTCTGGCATTGGTCTCTAGTACCTTATTTAGTTAATTTGGTGAGATCATGTCTTCCTGGATGTTCTTGATGCTTGTGGATATTGGTCAATGTCTGTGCATTGAAGAAGTAGGTATTTATTTTAATCTTCACAATCTGGGCTTGTTTCAACTCATCCTTCTTGAGAAGGTTTTCCAGATATTCAAAGGTATTGTGATCCAAAACTTTGGTTCAGCCACCATATCAGCACTGGGGGTGCCCCAAGCCCAGTAATGCTGCGATTCTTGCAGACTCCTAGTTGTACTGCCTTGGTGAGCAAGGTAACATACAAGAGAATTCCCTGGAGTACCAGGCAAAGTCTCTCACTCTCTCCCCTCACTCTCTGTGCTTGGCTGCTGGAATTGGGGGAGGTGATATGGGCACTCCTTCATGGCCACCAACACCAGGTCACACCTAAAGCCAGCCCAGTCTCACCCAAAGCCAGTGGTGATTGTTCACTGGCTACCTCTGATATTTATTCAAGGCCCAAGGGGCTCTTTAGTCAGCAGGTTGTGAATCCTGCCAGAACTGTGCCTTCAAAGCAGCATTTTTCTTCCGTCCCAGGGTGGGTCCAGAAACGCGTCCAGGAACTGAGGCCTGGACTCAGGAGCCTCGGAGTCTGCTTGGTACTTTATTTTACTTTGGCTGAACTGATTCCAAAGTTGCAAAACAAAGTCCACTGACCTCTTCCCTTTCCTTTCCTCAAAGGAAAGAAAACTTCCTGGACTGTACTGACTGGAGTTATAGGACGGGTAACAGATGCACTGGCTTGCCTACAGCTGCTGGTGACTCAATTGGTCATGAGTACCGAAAAGTCCACTGGCTCTAAGCCAGCACAGTCACAGGATTTTCCCAAGGACTGCAGACTTTCTGGCCCAACTGTCTTACAAATTTAGTCCAGGTCCCAGGCTATCTGGTGGTAGGGCAAGCTGGAACTTAGGTTTTAGGGCACAGGATTTCTCTATGGCCGGGCTAGTCTAAATGCTACCTCTGCGGGCACCAGCAGAATTCTGCCTTGTGCTGTGTTTCCCTGTACCAGGTCAGCCCTGAGTTTCAATCCAAAGCCCCATAATAACTTCACTTTCCCTCCCCTCAGCACACAGATTCTCTCTCCACCCAGCATGATGGCATGGCACTGCTGGGGGATGGGGGAAGGACGGTGTAGGCAATGTAAGATTGCTTTTTTACCCTCTTCTGTGCCTCTTTCATTGACACACTGTGAACAATGTGAAAACATGGTATGACCAACCACTCACCTGATTTTTGGTTCTTCTGAAGGGGCTTGCTTAAGCAGATAGCTGTTGAATTAGGTGGTCGTGTGGAGGGACAATTGCTGGAGGTTTCCATTTGGCCATATTGCTCCACCCCCCTTTTCCATTTTTGGACTATATTAATACTAACTGAAGGAGTATCACAAAATATCTGCTCTCTTAAGAAGGCTCAAAGGTCAGGAGCAGGAGCTGGGGAGTTGGGGAATTGGAGATTTGGGGAAGTGGAGGAGTTGAACTATTTAAAACCAAGAAAATGCCATATTTTAAAACATATATGTTGTTGTAATATTATATAAGTATTAGTTTAATTATCAACTCTACATGATTTTTATGCAGTATTAAAAACTGTTGACTCTCCCTTCTACCAAGAAACTCATCTGCATTGGTTTCCCTGACATGATAGCATTAAGACTCCTCTTTTTCACTACCTTTACTGTTGTGACTCCTGTTACCCCTCTCAATCACAATGAGGGGTGCTTGGACCTCTACTGCACAACCTCTACTCTTCTTCTTTGGAAACAATGTTGAGCATTAATGATTACCTTCCTGCAGTTTAGGTTTATATCTATATTCCAGACCCCAACATACCTGCCTTGCTCTACAGTCATCCATTTCATTGATGTGGATAAAATAAATAATTCACTGCATGTTCCATCATGATCTTGATTTCTTCACAACAAAAAACACAACACATTAACCTCCCCCCACCAAATTTTATCTCTTCTCAACTTTCCGATAATACCACTACTTCTCCAATAAATTGCATTTCATACTGTGGTAAATGTATCCCTACTACTTCTCCTAGTCCATATCAGCCACACCCGGCTTGCCCTTTGTATTCCCTATTTCTCCAACCGATTGCAGATCTTTGTTACAGTATGCCTGGATCATAATATCACAGTAGCTCCTAATTGCACAATTCACTTCAAGTCTATGCTTTCTCTCTTTCTTATATGAAAAACACCCTTCATAAATGTGCATGGGTGCATGCACATAGAGAGAGAGAGAGAGAGAGAGAGAAAGCTTAAATGGCTCTCCATTAGACACATAATATTAATAAAAACTATCATCTTTCAGTTCAATCTGGTATCCACCTACCACTCCAACCTACCTCCATTCTAAACTATTTGTTGTTTATTAAATAAATGTATAACCTTATTTCCATACCTTTGTTTACATCATGTCTGAAGTCTAGGATGCAGTTACTCTATGTTAGTCTAAAGTCAACTTTCTTTAAGTTTCAAATAAGAACCATTTCATCCAAAAGTTAAGAAATGGTCCTCTATGTTCGATTGTACCTATGAGCTTTCAGAGAATTCTTGCCACTGTCATTCATTTGACATATAAGATATGACATCAAGTAATTATAAATATATATGCCCTTTCCCATCAAACTGGTCAGTAAAACTCTCAAATATATCTTCCCCATCCTCAAAACCAAGCATAACACTTCACTAGAGAAAATATGTAAAAGAAATTATCACCAAGAAAAATTTCTTAGCAAAACAGTCATCAAAACAGCAACAAACACCCACTGGAAAGTCAAAGGACTGTAATGGCACCAGGACAGACAGAATTCTGTTTTCTTCTTTGTCTTCCTTCTGTTGCAGAGGACAAAGGGAACACCATTGGGTACTTATCAACTGTTACAAAGATTTCAAGCCACATAATGATTAACTGCTCAAAAATAGATTGGGGTTTTCCTCACTTTCATTTTAGGGCTTAATCATACAACTCACTTGCTGAAGCAGCAGTGAAACACCTTGAACTAAACCTTGCAATCTGTGGTAATATAACGTCAGCAAAAGGTTGCAACAAGAAAACAAATGAATCACTTGTTATCCACTCTTTTCTCTGTCGCCCAGGCTAGAGTGCCATGGCATCAGCCTAGTTCACAACAACCTCAAACTCAGCTCAAGCAATCCTCCTGCCTCAGCCTCCTGAGTAGCTGGGACTACAGATGCACGCCACCAAGCCTGGCTAATTTTTTCTATTTTTAGTAGAGTTGGGGTCTCCCTCTTGCTCAAGCTGGTGTCAAACTCCTGACTGCACAGAATCCTCCCACGTGGGGCTCCCAAAAGACTAGGATTACAGGTGTGAGCCACCACTTCTGGCTGTTTTCCACTGTTAATATGTTCTAGAGTCAAAATTTTGAACTTCATTGTGTAACACAGATACCTCCAACGTATGAAAGACATGGTCCCTGCAACAAAAGAAGATGTAACACTGGAGGAGGCAGATACATAACAATAAAAATAAAGTGATTTAGGTACGTTCATAGAGTAATACTCAGATGCCACATGAGCCCACAAAGTAAATGGAGCAAATCATAGATCTGAAGGATGTGTATTTTTTCAAAATGTTCCTACTGTAATTTTAAAATAAAAAGGATATCTTTTAAGAAATCTTCCTTAAGAGAAAGAATTATTTGTCACTCACAACAATAAAAAGCTGGAAAAGACTTAAATGCCTGGAAGGAAGAGAAAACTTAAATTATGGTCTACAGTGGAAAAAATACATATGTATATAAGTGTGCACATGTATGTATGATGTATATATTAAAATCATATTTAAAAGGATATTACTGATATGGATACTCTTAATATCATGAAAAGTTTTAAAAGAAGGAGAATTCTTATCTATATCTAAAATAAGATCAGTTCTATTAGAAACATACAGTTTAATGTATTAATTAAATATTTTAATTAATATAAAATTTATGTACATAATTACTACTTAAGCCACTTTTGTTCTCTTAGTAAGTAATATTTTGTATTCTTAATTAGTGCACTTTGTTTGAATGCCTAGAGAGAATAGTCTTCATTTAAAAAGTTGTGCTAGCTAGTGGAAAATATGCAGTATGAAATCACATCAATATGTCCCAATTCTTTTTAACAAAAATAACTTACCAATTCCAACTTAGGGGCAAAAATATCTCACTTAAAACAATTTAAATGTAAACCTAAAGCAAGATATAAAGAAATAATGCCAAATCTTCAGTTGTAATTAAATACTAGTTGACTTAAACTGGCTTCTTTCCAGTGATGAATAAAATTAACTCTGCATCTTCTTTGGGTCCCTAGGATTTAGAATATTAGAGTTGGAATGGACTTTAGAGATTAACATGTGATTTCCCATGCTAATTCAGGAATCCTGTTCCAGACACTCATTGAACTCTCTCAATCAAACTCATCAAAAATATGACAAAGAGTTTGTCTTTTTAGTCTCTATGATGTATATAAAGCTCACACAAGATAACAAAATATAAAAATGCTATTTGATAAACAGAAAAAGGACATTAATAGTTCACAGAAGAATACATGCATAACTCTAATTTAAGAGAGGAAAAAAAGAGAGAGAAATGTTCAACCACGCACTAAGTCTTCACTTTGCCTATCACTATTGGAATTGCTCTGGTAAAGTCTCTGATAATGAACATGTTATCCAATACACTTTGTACTACTGTTCATACATTTTACTCCCCACCCCATTCAATGCCTTTATTATTTTCTTTTAAAGTACTTTTTTATATTAGCTTCATTGAAATATAACTCTCTTACCACACAATTCACCTATTTAAAGTACATAATTCAATGATTTTTCATATATTCACAGAGTTGTGCAACCATCACTATAGCCACTATAATTTTAGAACATTTCATCAACCTCTCCCCAGAAAAAAAACATGCACTCGTTAGCAGTCACTTCCCATTTCTCATAAACCCCCAGCTTTAAGCAACCATACTTTTTGATGCTATGGATTTGTCTCTTCTGGACATGTCATATAAATAGAATCACACAATATGTGATCTTTTTTTGATAGGTTTCTTCCACTTAGCATAATGTTTTCAAAGTTTATGTTGCATTTTACTTGTATATGTGTTATAATCCCATGCTATATTTTTTAATTTAAAACATCAATTCTCTTTAAATAATAAGTAAAAATCATATATTTCCCTATACAGTCACATTTTTGCAGTTATGTATTCCTTGGTGTAAGTTCATATTTCTACCTAGTATCATTTCCTTCTGCCTGAGGGACATGACTTCCTTAAACATCTCTTCTAGTACAGGTCTGCTGCTGCTAAATTCTTGCAGCTTTTGCATGTCTGAAAAAGTCTTTATTTTACACCTTTGCTTTTGAACGCTAATTTCACTGGGTATAGAATTCTATGTTGAGAGCTTTTGTTTCCCAATACTTTACATAAGTTGCTCTGCTTTCTTCCCACTTGCATTTTTCCCAACAAGACATCTGCTGTTACTTTATCTTTGTTATTCTGTACCCAATGCACCTTTTGTCTCTAGCTGCTCTCAAGATTTACTTTGTCACTGGTTTTGAGCAATTTGATTATGGTGTTCTTCAGAGTAGTTTTCTGCATATTTCTTCCACTTGGGCTTCGCTGGGCTTCTTGGATCTACATATTTACTTTTGCAATTATGTTTTTCTGTCCTCCCACCCCTTAATCTCTCATATCTTTAGAGAATTCCATTTACATGTGTATTAGGCCACATGAAGTTGTCCTCCAGCTCACTGATACTCTTTTCATTTTTTTTTTCCTGTGTTTCATTTTGGATAGTTACTGTTGCTATGTACTCAAGTTAACTATCTTTTTTTGTGCAATGTGTAATCTTTCTTTAATCCTATCCTGTGTTCTTCATCTCAGACATTGTAGTTGCCATTTCTAGAAGGTCAATTTGGTTCTCCTATCTTCCATACCTCTACTTAACTTTCCAAACATATAGAAGAATACTGTTAAAATAAGCCTTTTAATGCCCTTCTATGCTAATTCTAACATCTCTGTCAGTTTTGGATTTGTTTCAATTTATCAATTTTTATCCTGATTATGGGCTGTATTATCTTGCATCTTTTCATGCCTGGTTATTTTTAATTAGATGAAAATTAAATTTAATTGTGAATTTCACCATATTGGGTGTGAGATGTTTTTATATATCCTGTATTCTTGTTTTGTTCTAAGATACAGTTGAATTACTTGAAAACAATTTTATCCGTCCTTATCTTTTAAGATATATGAGTTGGGACTCAAGCAGCATTTGCTCTGAGGCTAATTATTTCCCACTACTAAGGCAAGAAACTTCTGAGTACACAGTGTCCTATGAGTCATGAAGTTTTCCTGTCTGGCTGGTGGGAACAGGCACTATTCCTAGACCCACGTGAATGCCAGATGTTATTCCTAATAGTTCTCTCAGATTGTTCTTTACCTAGCCATGGGTCATTTTCTCCTGTTCATGTGCTGACCATTACTCTGTGCAGTGCTAACGGGGAACCCTCTGCAGATCTCCAGGTTTCTCTCCGAATAGCTCTCCTCTTTCTGTTATTCTGTTCTGTGAACTCTAGCTACCTTGGTCTCCCAGAACTCTCAGCTCAGTCTCCACAACTGAGGAAGCCCAGCTCTGTGTGGGTCCCCCCTTCCTGAGCTACAGCCTATAAACTCTCTCAAGATAGTAAGCTGGAAAAATATTAGGGTTCTTCTCATTTGTTTTCCATTTCTCAGGGATCACCACCCTTCATTACCTTAAGATACCATCAGCATCTTAAAAATAATTTTTTCATATAATTTATTTCTTTTTTTATTGTTTTGGGTAGAAAGTGTTAACTTAATAGATTCGAATTACTGAAATACTGAACATTCCCAAGAAAGGGAAGTGACCCTCAGCTCACTTCTGGGAACCAAGCTGGGAATGTTCTGTCAGAAAAGAATATGTTTTTTTATGCCTAAGGTCTTGGACCACACTATACCAATTGACTAGTTTACACTAACAGTTTGATTAATGATGAATATCTGCTTTCTCTCTTGTGGTCTGGAGCTTGAGTAACTACAGTCAGTCACACAGTACTGTATGCCTACGTGACTAATGCCCAATAAAAACCCTGAATATGAAGATTTGCGTGAGCTTTCCTGGTTGGCAATATTTCACACATGTTGTCATACATCATTGCTGGTGGAATTAAGTATGTCCCATCAGGAGAGGACACCTGGGAGCTTGTGACTGTTTTCCTCCAGACTTTGATCAATGTGCCTTTTACCTTTGTTGATTTTAATCTACCCTATCATCATCATAAACTGTAACCATGAATACAACAACTTCCAAGTCCTGAGTGTACCTATAGTGAATCAATAAACCTAAGGGTAGTCTTAGAACCTTCAACACAAAATGTAAATCCATTCCCTATTATTTCATCTTGAGTGGATGCAAAAGTGGAGTAAGAGTGCCATACTTTAATGGCCACCCCCTACCATATGGTTTAATTTTGTAGAGCACCTTGACAAAAAAATAGGAAAAAATGTTCAAAATGGCAGTAAGTGATTTCTCCACTCACTTTTATGCAAGACTCTTATGTGAAGATATTAGAGATTTATATTTGACGATGGAAGCACGGGCTTTAAAGTAGAAATGGTTAACTTATCACAGATACTCCAGAGTAATTAGTTGCATCAGAATATATCGCAGATTTTTCTGTACACCTGCTAATTCTCCATGGATGGGCCTCGGGAATCAGTCAGTTTAACAAATGTCTGTGGCAGAGTTTGCAAATCTCCTATTTCAGTATCCATCCATTCTCCTTCCTTAGTAGCAAACCTCTATTATATTTTGGGAGGCATAGCTCTCAGCTGGAGACTGCAATTCTCAGACTTTCTTGCTGCTAAGACAAGTCATTCAACAAAGTGCCAGGCAATAACATGTATTTAGGGAGTCTTATTACAGGGAAGGTTGCACTCTTCTTTTCCTTTCCTCCCTCCTTTTGAGCTCTAGCTCCCAACTTGAGCAAGGACATGAACGTAAGAATATCAGCGTGGAAAGACAGAAACCTGTTCACAACAAAAAGGTGCTTCATATTCTGTAGTATGTATCTCTGGATTTTTTTTTACATGAGAAAGAAATAAATTATTGTCATGTTTAAGCCATTTTCATTAATTGTTTTATATGATGCCTCATAACCTGGTTCCTACAGTGACCGAGGTGATTCTGGTGGCCAAATGGGTGTGGGAAGCATTGATAGTCCAACCAACAAGATAAAATACTCAGAACCAGGGTACATATAAACTTCAAAATAAAAGCATTTGGCTTACATACTTAAAAGACAAATGGGAAATCACATCAGCATAAGTTAGTATTTTTCTTGAAATCCATCAAAATGCCAAAAATCCTAAACCAAAAATTACTCATTTCAAAAAATGATCAATGGAAATTCTGTTGTGCCAGCACAAAAAAAAAAAAAAGATTCATTTTAATCTCCATTGATTGACTGCTAATAGGTTTCTCCATTTTAACTGACATAAATTTTTTACAATATAGCACAATGATGTGAATAAAAATTTACACAATGCTCCTTTGTAAACTGTTTTTTGGAACCCTTCCATAACTATCGCTTGTACACAATTCCCTCCCCACAATTGAGCCTCCCAACCAGTCTGGGTTAAACTCCTTCTATAAGGCTATGGCAGGTAACATCCTTCTGTGCTCCCAAGATACACCATGTAAAACACCCTGCCTCTATCAGTATTCCCTGACTTAATTTCGAGATTTGTTCTCAGTCTAATACATAATTTAACAAAAAGATAGTTTAACTCCTTTTTCTCAAAATTTATAATGTCTCTTATTTGTAACAAAAAATAGACATATATTTCTAATGTTCTTGCATCAGATGACTGTTGGTAATAGGTAACGTTGAATGAGAGCTTATAGTATGCCAGGCACCTCTTTTAAGTATTTTCCAATGCCATCCTCACAACAATCCTATGATGCCATTAATATTATAGTTGCTGGTTTACAGATGAGGAAACAAAATCACAAGGAGGTTGAGTAACTTGCTCAGGATGTGACAGAGATTTCAGTATTTTGGCTTCAGATTCTGTACCGCTCATCTCCACTCTGTATTTCCTCCACAGGCAGCAGTAATGTTAGCTTCGTATTTATTTTTAATGTATATAACTCAAGGATTGCTGTATATTTGTTGTAAATTCTGAAATCAGTCTTGTATTGGTGCAGATAACTACATAAACAAGATCTGAAATATGTCAGACTTAAGAAAGACACACTTGAAGCTCTGACTCAGGAGGGCAAAGGCAATATAAGTAACCTAAACATTTGTACCCTGAAAATATGCTGAAATAAAAAAAAGAAGAAGAAGAAGAAAGGCTATCATCTATTACCCACAACATCTACCAAACTTTCTGGTACACACTGGTTATCTGTTGTTGGCTGAAATGAAAAGATAGAGAAAAATCTCAGAAATATTGTTAAAGAAGCTCTCACAGGACTTGACAACAATGAATAATACCTTCTAAAGAGACAGAAAAGTAAATGTACCTCCTAGGTAAATAATTTGTGATTATAAGAAGAATGGTAAACACAGAAAATAAAAGTTGGGATAGAAAAATGGCTTAGGAAAAAATGTTATGTTTGGCACATCCCTTGAATACTGGTATCATCTTACAAATGACATATAGGCAAAAAAAAAAAAATTTGACAATGAAATATAGCATGTTTCCAGTGCCTTTCAACTGTTGGATTTGAATTAAGTCCAGGCATCTTATCTGAAAAGCTAATATTTTTGCTTAATTGTGAAAAAAATCACAGATGCTCTGGTGCCAAAAATATAGTTTACAACTCAGAAATGTCAAGTAACACTATTTCAATATATAACAGAGATTCCATGTTTAACAACTATCAATTTGTAAAGTGTTTTACATATATTATTAGAGCCTCAAAGTCATGTATTCCAACTGAAACCCACAATGTCTAAAATTTCTGTTTATATGCCTGTCTGCCCCACCAACCTTCAAGCTTATTGAGTATAATGACTGGCTATTAATCATCTCAGCATCTCCAGTAACTTGTATAAGACTTAACATAAAGGAAGCTTGCAATGAATTGAACTGCATCTCCTTAGAGTGTAAGAGCCATAAGGGAACTCCATTTAACAGATGCATCTAGTGAGGTGCAAGGACAATCCAAGTTAAAGGCAGACTCAAGATTAGGACCAAGCCTCCTGATTCCATCACATCACCACATTCATACAAAAATATTACTGCAAAGAGGCTCCCAAATATTTTGAACTACCCACTATTTTTTATATTGCCTATGACCCTATTTCTGACAAGGAGGCATATGTGAAAGCAACAAAAGAACAAGAATCAGAGGACATACAAATAATAAAGACCAATGAGAGGCATAATGGGCCCGAAGTTCAGTGTTTCATATTTATTGAGTAAAGTGAAATTTCTTTTATTTCCACATGAAAGATAAATGTATGTAAAATATGTAAAATAATTTTGTAAGCATTAAAGTTTGTCATTGCCATTAAAATACTCTTCATCTCAAAGATGAATAAATTTATCACCAATTTCAATACAAAGCTTCTTACATTTCAGATGTCATTTTATAGAATTGTACTGAAAATAAATTTAAAACAGAGTTATGTTGCTGTGTAATAAGTAGTAATTTCATCAGATTAGTAGCATTTGGCTTCTAGTGAGATTTCTTCATTATTTTATATACACAATATTTTGTAAAGGAGCATACTAAACAGAATGATTTACCTTTTAAGACTTCTCTTAAATGGAGCATACCACTAGGAAACAAGCAGCTATTATTTTCTATTTCAATGTAAATAATTTTTAAACCTTCCAAGTGCTTAAAAAAAGGCACCTTCCCATCACTGGATGGTTCCATACTTTCTATAAACCTTCTGGGAACTTAAACTTATCCAAAGGTATAAACATTATTCCAAAGGATGATAGATACTAGGTTCTAATTAGGGTTACTGTGCTGGCATAGAAGAAAATTTGACTTAATGAAAGAATTTCTATGACGGAAATTAACAAGTTTGCCAATTATTTACATAACAGGATGAATTGTCAGCAACATTCATTTTATTTAGACACTTGTTAAGATTTAAGGAAACAAAGACTAGACAATTAGTACATCTCATGTATTTACTATAGAGTGAAATAAAAACATAAAGGACTAGGAACAATATGCATTTAACAATATCATAAAGAATGTAATATCGTAGATTACTTTTGCCTTGAAATTTGTTACACTGAACGTAATAAATTTCATTGTAAAAAGAAAGTTTTAACCCAAATGAATTATAACTCCCTAAAAATTCAGGTTATGAAGCTGAAAAAAATTTTTTTAATTACGTAAATAGATTCTCACAATTCATAGATCAATTCTGCCTATCAATTCTACCATAACCAGAATCTTGAAATGGGCAAAACACAGTCTATCAAAGTAATATCTAACATGGACAAAGCTAAGGAAATATCCTTGGTTATTAAGTTAACTATATATTAACATAGCAATATGTTTACTATCAACAGTGTCTTTTAAAAATTATTCCTTGGAAATTTCTGGTACTATATTACAGTTCATATTTTTTACTTCCAAGCCCATTACTTGGTTATTTTAAATTAGTTTAAACTATACTAGAGGAACCAAGAAATCCAAAATCTAGTGTTATAAAATCTTAATTTAAACTTTAAATAGTCTTTTAAAAAACTGTATTTTTCTAAGACTGCTAGGCAAATGGCCAAAGAAAATATTTAAAATGTCCAAAAATTTGACAGACGAATAGAAATTTGAATCTTTCTAGCAGATGAACTGAAAAGAGAAGGAGCTAAAAAGTGTTGCTTCTAGAAAGGGAATTAGGAGAAGAAAAAAACGGATGAGGAGAAATCAGTGGTGGGCATTGGAGAAAGGACAGTTAACATTCTTTCCAACTGCATGTTCTCAGGGCTACAAATCAGCAACAGAGGATGTATTTATCCCATGATAATCAGCAACTGATACAAACTAAGGCATCCTTCCTCTGTACCTTCCCTTCCCCAACTCCCATTTAGTTGTTTATCAGCATGTCACCAGGAGGAATAGAAAAGGGTACCATTGCTGTTCCTTAAAAGTGTTTGTTTTGTAATGTTTATTACGTGCATGTACTATACCGATAAAAATTAAAGTACATTAGCCAGGCACGGTGGTGTGCCTGTAGTCCCAGCTACTTGGGAGGCTGAGGCAGGAGGACGGCTTGAGCCCAGGAGTGAGATGTTGGAGTGAGCTATGATGATGCCACTGCACTCTAGCCCAGACAACAGAGCGAGACCCTGTCTCCAAAAAAAAAAAAAAAAAATTAAACTACATTTAAAGAAGGTGATATTATTAAAACAATGGAATAATTCAGAGATTATTACATAGGATCCACTGGGTGGAAAGGCAATCATAACATTTCAGTAGTAATACATTAATAATAATGGAAATGTGGAAGACCAAAATATGCCTCCCCCAAATATGAAGGATTGTTGAGCTGAAGTCAATTAAGAAGAAACAAATACAGGAGAGCTCTCTGCCCTCCCTCTATTAGCCTAAAAACAGGACATAGATTTATGAAGACAAAAGGTATCATTGCCCCCCTCCATCAGAGAGAACAAAAGTCAACCACTGAAGAGAGCTAGACACCATTTTCAGCCTGGCAATGATACCAGAGGAATTTATGTTAACAAGTTTTACTAACTAACCTTTATCCACCATTTATTTGCCTTCCTCCCAATTTGCCACCCACAGACACTCAAAGAAAGTCCTTTTCCTCTGTCTCTCACTTCTCTAAAAATGTACTGGTTTTTGTTGAAATCACTACATAAGCTGAAATGTGAAGCTACTTCTTGAAGAACTGTTCATTCTCTGGTGTCTCCCATGTATATATGAAATATACCTGTTCA
Organism: Lepilemur ruficaudatus; assembly: GCA_963574885.1. Lineage (NCBI taxonomy): Eukaryota > Metazoa > Chordata > Mammalia > Primates > Lepilemuridae > Lepilemur > Lepilemur ruficaudatus. The sequence goes on from CAUYRT010040202.1 coordinate 34,242, forward strand.
TAACTTGCTTTTCTCTTGTTAATCTATCTTTCATAACAGGGATATATTCCAACTAAGACCCTACTGGGGGTTATTATTGCTTCCCTACAGTTTGAACTCCATCAATCCAAATTGGTTGCCATTGGTATTAAAAGGCACTACTGATCTTGAATAATAGCATGAGCACTTGCATAGTCAATGTAATTTAATTTCCCCAGGAAAGTTGACTCAATGAATAAAAGTTATGAAACCCAAATTTATATTTATTTTTAAGACATAGATTTTTATGAAAGTATATGATTTTAGAATTGATAAACTAAATAATGACATCAATTCTGGATTTATTTCATTTTCAGATTAACTGAGAACTAAACAAAAATTGCTTTGTTTTGAGAACTGCAATGTAAATTGTAATTGCCCAATATGTACTAAGTACTTGCCATTGTAGCATAATTAATTCAAAATTATATAGGACTAAAGATAAAAAAGGGGCAAGAGTTAGGCTAATATAAATTAACCTTAGATCATATCCTTGTAATTACATTTTTTAATCCTCAAATATGAGCTGGTTGTCTTGACAGTGACATCATTATTGTTATAAAGTAGAATGTAAAAGAAAAATGCCCTTCAGTCGAGGTCTGCAGTGAATCAAAATTTTATAACACATGTCTAAATGTCTATAAACACTTTAAAGAAAAGACAAAAAAAGAAATATAGAATCCAAAAACCAATTCCAGTCCTGTAATCCATTTTGCCTATTTAGTTTTCCTAATTTCTCCAACAAATAAAGATTCTGTCCTTTCAGAGGTCAAAGTAGCTTGGCAAAGGGCAAAATTGGTCAGTTGACATGATGTAGAGAAGTGATTGATGATATCTCATCAACTCTCTCTACTGCAGCCATCTGGCCTGTGGATTAGAAGCCATTCAAACCTTGTTTCATTTACACATGTGAAGGACTCCTTGAAGAACTGAATATTAAACATCTTATTGAGAAATTCTGTGAATGCATAAAGTCAGAAAAAAATGAGATAAGTTTTGAAGGATTTCCCACTTCCATGATTCCTAATTTTCATTCATGTATTTTAATGTCTGAATAAACAGCAAAGTAAAACCGAACTCATACTCATAGGTTTTAGTTTCCAGTACACTACTGACTTTAACCAAACCATTTACCCTTTCAATGTCCTTGGTTTCACCATTTCTGAAACTGATAAATCTTCCTAAGACTGGAAACATGAGTAGAGCATCAGAAAGAAAAAAAAAAAAAATGCTGTGAGTGCACAGACCCACAATCATTCCTGTTAACTCTGACTCTGCCAGCACCTACAGCTACACCTGTCTTACACCTGATCTATTTCAGCCAGGACAGCCTTCCTCCACCTGTTTCTAGAAACAGATCACTTAACTCATTTTCTGGCCACTGAATTACTGGACATTGGAAGTGAAGGTGAGGAGAGATTATAACTAAACTTACAGGAATTTCTTTATTATCATTTATTAAATATAATCACAATAACAACGTAAAACTAAATTATTAACCTGCATGAACATGAATTTATAACATACATACTTTAATTCTGACACAATAATTCTGAACCATCCCTATCACTTTCTGTCTTGATTTATAGTTCTTAGTGAATTTGCTTCATCTTTTGTTCTGTATCATAAACTTTTAGGGGAGATACATTTATCTTTCCAGCCAGGCCCTACAGAATACTTAATGTAGCCTCTAAGATATAGCAAGTACTTAATAATTACTTACAAAATTGAATGAAGGCATAATCTATTATATTTTGTTGGTAACTTAAGCTTTGGAAACATATATACAGTAGTTCCCCCCAATCCATGGGGCATACATTCCATCACCCCCAGTGGTTGCCTGAAACTGCAGATAGTACCAAACTCTACGTATACTTGCCTTTAATGCCTTTCCATTTTAACAAAACACTTATCACAAACTGTGGCCGTAACTTTTGCTGAGGAGTGGCACCAAAACAAGCATGAATTTCTTTTTCTTTCTTCAGAATTTCAGAGATAGAAAATTCATTCTTACCATTGATCTTAGCAATCTCAGCATCTTTCCTTATTAAGTCAAGCACTTACACCTTTTTCCTTAAAGGAAACATTTTACTGCTTCTCTTTGGCAGAGCCAAATGGCCAGCATCACTACTCTTGCACTTTCGGGCCATTATTAACTAAAATAAGGGTTACATGATTTGAACACAAGCACTGCAACACCGCAACAGTTTGTCTGACAACGGTGAGGGCTACTCAGTGACTAGTAATCCAGAAGGGTGTACAGTGTGGCTATGCTAGAGAAAGGGATGAATCACACCCAGGGTGGGACACAACAGGATGGCCCGAGGTTTCATCTCATTACTCAGAATGGCACGTAATTTAAAACTTGTGAATTGGACTGTGGTTGACTACAGGTGACTGAAACCTAGTAAAAGGAAGCCACAGATAAAGGGGTACTGCTGTATCTAATTTTTAGTGCGGATTTTTAAAATCTATCTACTTGGTTCTTTTTGATAATAAACATCTTTCCCCCTCATATGAAGACTGTATATGTCTGTAAATTAAACAACTTCGTGATAATAACAGCTTACATTTTTCTTTGTTTTTAACTTATTTGTTCCAAACAACAATATAAAGAAGACAAGGATCATGATGTCCATTTTATAGATAAGGAAATTTAAAAGTAGCAGAACTAGGACTTCGATTATGTATTTAACTACAGGACTCCTTGGAATATTTGTGATATTTAACTGTAATGATTTTGTTAAATTATGAATTTGAATTTATAATAATAAAGACTTTCTCTAACAAATGTTAGATATCCCCAGTCTTACTATTCTTACTAACAAAGTATCTGCCATCTTCTTCCCCTCCCTGTCCCACACCTTCTCTCTTTCCCTCCCTCCCTGACTTACTCCCTCATTCCCTTCTTCCTTGTCTCCTTCCTTCTTTCCACAAACATCCTGGCTCGTTTGCAGTTGATACCAAAATGTGTATGCACTTCCTTGGGTTACCATAAAAAATTATCCAAACTTGGTGGTTTAAAACACAAAAATGTATTGCCTCACAATTCGGAGGTTAGAAGTCTGAAATCAAGCTGTCAACCTTGCCATATTTCCTCTGAAACCTGAAGGCGAGAATCCTTCTTCTACATTCTGGTGCTTGCTGGTGATTCGTGGCTTTTCTTAGCTTACAGATGTATCACTCCACTCACTATCTCTGTAGCTATATGGCTGTCTTTTCTTGTATACTGTCACATCATTTTTCCTCTGTGTTCCACTATCTATAACTCTGTGTTCCTGTCATCTACCAACCCCTCACTACCCTCTGCCTAAATTGAGTGAGAATTAAACATCTGATTCCCCGTTTTCCACTCTGTTCTATTTTTCACAGCAGTCTTAATGACTTCAACAGACTCTCATTCAGCACCTGCCTCTTACTTGATTAACTCACCACCACCATTGACTTTTTTCCTTCCACACCAACTCAGCCATCATCATCCTTGGTTATACTCTTGACGTTGTCATTATTAATTACTGCAGTGTTTCCAAAAGCTTTATTTCAAACATACAACTCTAATCTTCATCTCCCATATCTTCCACCTTCCAACAATTCTTTCCACTCATTGAAATCGTGAATCCGTGGAGCACATTGTTGAAATTGTGAATCCATGGAGCACATCACTGGTGTTTTGCTGCCCATCTCAGCCTCCTATTCAGACTTTCCTCAGATTAGCTTCCATCATCCACCATAACTTCTTCACAACACTCTTAATTCCCTGCCCCTTTCTCACTCCAACTTTATTGCCCAGGTAAACCTTAACCCAAGTAAGTCCATCTCTTTAACTCCTCTTCGACTGAGCCCAAGCAGTTAAGAGTGACTGTAAAAAAATCCACATTTATGTTCACTGCTCTCATGTTGAATTCTTGATCACAACTATCAAATGGAAAAGAAACACCACCTAACAATTATTTTCATTCTCCCACTTTCCAGAAAATCTATCCATACTTTCACCTGTTCTTCAAATCTTTTATATCAAGTTTTCCTCTCACCCTCAGTTACTAATCCTGTCTCATACTCTTATTGAGAAAATAAAAAGCATCAGATGGGAACTCCCTCATCTTTCCACCACCCAGTTTACCACTGCTCTGTCTTCTGTTCTATTCTAATGCTTATATTATCAATCCTACTCCCCCTCACCCAAAGAATTCATTTAAACAAGTAATTACCCTCTCTACATGCTTCAACTCTGGTGTCTCTTTCTACTGCATCTCTTTTATTAACATCTGTACATGCTCTATTAACCCCTCCAGCTACTTCCCTATTTTTGTGTTCCCCTTTACAGGAAAACTTTTTTCCAGAGTTTTGCAATGTCACTGTCTCACTTCCTTATTTCCTATTTTCTCTCAACTCACTCTTACTGGCTTTCTTTCCCCAATAGTTATTGTCAAGTTCACAATTTCTCCATGTTACCAAATTAAAAGGAATCTTTCATGCCCTCATCTCACCATCCCAACAGCAGTAAAGAGAGTTAACTATATGTACAACCTTCCTCCTTCCTCGGTTTCTTCGTCATTTCCTCCTCTTCTCATGCCTAAATCCTCAGTCCCTTGTCTAGCTATATTGTCTTTAAATGATCTTGCTCAGTCCCAGGACTTTATAGCAATAATTCCTCAACTTCTATCTCCAGCTATGACTTCTTTACAGACCTCCAGAAGACTATTTCAGCTGCCTATGTGATAACCTTACTTTGCTATCTAACAGAGATTTCAAACTTAATGTCATTAAATATAATATTTGTAACTTCCCACACCTGTTACTTCCCCCCTGCCCCACCTCCAAGACTAAGTTCAATCCCACCTCTTGAATTTTCTTTCTTTTTTTCCTCAAAAGCCCTTGGCAGACTCCTTATGGTCTTCTGGGTTTCAGTTCAAACGTCACCTCCCCAGGGAGGCCTTCTCTGATTTCCACATTTAAAGGAGGCCCTACTAGTCATTCTGCATGACATTATCCTGGCATATTTTTACCAACACTCATGATATTATCTGAAATTGCTGTACACTTAAAAAAAACACTGCCTATCATTTCTCTATTCTAATGCAACTTTATTGATAACAGAACTCTTTTATGTCTTGTTTGCAAATATGTTTCTAAAATCTAGATTGATGCCTAGTACATAGTAAGAAACTAATAGATACTTTTGAATGAACAAAAAAGAAAGAGTAAATGCCTGTGTTTTAAAAAGATTAAAATAACAGATTGTCAAAGAGATAGAAAAGCCACTGGAGTCATTATTAATATTTTAATATCTAACATTAATTGCATATTTGCCACATGTTGTAACTATTAAAAATGATGACTATCTAGTATTTCCATCAACTGTCACACAATCCTATGATGTAAGTACAATTTCTATACCCATTTTACACTGAGGAAACTGAAAAGGAAAGTTTAAGTTATTTACCAAGGTCAGAACTAGTGAGCGGCAGAGCTAAGATATGAACACTAGCACTCCAGAACACTAACACTAGCACTTCCAGAGCCTACACTCTTAGCTAATACTCTATGCTGTCCTTTCATTATAATTAGAATAAATAATAATGATCCATTACTTATCATCTATAAAAATTATAATGGACTGAGACTACTGGCCTATTGCTTCTCCTGAATTTATCTGAGGTTGGTTTTGGCAGATTATATGTTTCTAAAGTAGCATTAATTTTGTTGTGATTTTATGATTCATTAGCATCTAATTTTCTTAAAATCTGTGATATTTCTACTTTTCTTATTTATATTTCTTATTTTTTTCTTATTTTACTCTTATATTAAACTTCTGTTAAAATAATTTGTTTAAAAGAAAACATAAACTAAGAACATGAAAAAAGTTCAAATTTATCAGTATTCAAACAAATGCAAATTAAGCCAATCAGACAAAAGTTTTCACTTAATTATTTATTTAAAAAATAAAAATAAATTTTGACACTACAAAGGGTATCATTTTATACACAGTCGTACATTGCTAGCAGCCATATGAATTAATAGTACAATTTGGACAACAATTTGAAAATATTTCAAATTCTTAAAACAGTCACACTTAGCAATGATGATTTCCCTTCTGGGATCCTACTGTAATATTGTGATCTTAAGTATAAAGGATATTTTAAAGTGCTGTTTATTACTGTCAAGTCTTGGAGCAGAGGGGGCCATGGGCAGTAATTTTCATGAACTATGAATTTTTCTCTGAAAATATTTTTATCTCTTTCAAAAAAGACAAAGGCTTAAGCACACAAATGTTTGAAGTTCAGGTTGCAAGTAAACTTTAGCTTTAAAATGTAGCATGAATCAAAATTTATTTTGGTTAACACAGAGGTATGTTTTGCTTTATTAAATTTGTCACTGTGGAATAAAATGTATTAAATCAAAAGTAGTTATACTTGCAGACTCCTTCTTCCTCCTGAGTACCAGGAAGAAAAAAAAAGAGAAAAATTGTACACACAGCTCTGCTTATGTATACACAACATATACATGCATGACCACTCATACTTCTAATATAAAGGCTGGCTAGGATAAAAGAATCCTTTGAGAATCAGGTGTCTGCCAGAGTGGTTTGGTCCTGGGGGGAGGCATGGGAAGGCTGGGCCAATAAAAAAGTTTCTATCACATGATGGGACAGCTGCAGTATTACATTTATTCATTCAAGATAACAACCTGAGATTTATGAATGTTCCATTCAAGATAACAACCTAAGGCCTAACCTTACTCTTCCTCTTTTCCCAGTGCAGAAAAAATAAGGAACCATGCAGGCAGTCAAGCCGTGCCCTAGAAAGAAATACTGAATCAGCTCTAGGTCAAAAGGACCTATGGAGGGAAACTACATCCAGATGCCTGAGTGTTCTATAACCTAGAAGCAGTGTCAGGAAGATGAGGCAAATGGGTAATTGGTTCCATTTCCATTTTGTTCTTTCTGTCTTTGCACCCCAAAATGTCCCCCTTTTCCTTTTTAAAACATCTTTTTAAAGATGCTTAATTCAGTTGAAGCATGTAGGTGAGAGGGACTGAACTGAAATGCACTATATATCCACTGACGCCAACCCTCTCAAGTATAATTTCAACACAATGCTTTAAGCAGAAAAATTGTTCTTAATAACTGACTACTAAAAAAACGAGGTAAATGTCTAATAATGAGAGGGAGGCTTGAGTAAATTTTGATATCTCCACCCACAAGGAATCTTACACTACTATTTATAACTGTTTAAAAAGTTAATAAGAATATGAAGAAATAGTTCCGATAGGACAAGAAAGCAAATATAAACTTTATGTGATTAAAAGTATTTAGGGGAAAAAATACCACATGCATGAAAAAGAAAAGTACTACATCAATACCAGCATGGATGGTTTGGAACAGGTGATATTACTACGTATGTTTGGGGTCATTTTTGAAATTTTTTTTGCATCTTTTAAATCTTCTGTAATGATCATGAAAAATAATTTAAAAATTAAATTATTTTTAAATAATTTAATTTTTAAATTAAATTTAAAAACAGAAAAATGAAAAAAGTGTAATACAAGTTAATACACAGAAAGGATCACTTTGTTCTGAAAGGTGCCATGCTTTAGCTCTAGGGATCTATGAAAAGAACTGAATGCCTTTCTTCTTTGAATTACAGAAGATTTTAAGTTTTATACTCCAGCACTCCTCAATATTTGGTATGGAAGAAAATCTGAAAGAAGGCCTCCAAGCTTTCAAGTCACCGTGGCACAAAGAATCAGACAAGGATAACATGAATTCTGCAGACCCCACTGCGTATGATCTGGTTTTCACTAACAATCATCAACCAACAAACACATTGGAGAAACAGGCTTAGAGAGTTCCATCTATTTTTTTGAATCTCTGGTCTTCATTTCTAGTTAAAGACAACATTATTCGAAAAACACAAAATGTAAATTTATTAATTCCAGATCATCCTCACAGAGAACTCCAGCCAAATATAGCAGGATTGAACGTTTCCTCTATGTTTAGGCAAGATTTAAATTTAGTGTATTCATTTGACTAAAAAAGAAAAGGAGGAAGGTAGGCATGAAGGAAGTTAAAAAATCAGGTGAATAAGTATAAGAAATCCATATAGCCAGTATAAATGGTACACTTAAGCCTACATAGCATGTAAATCAAACAGGTAACACAACACCTCCGCATTTTCTTAATACAATCACACAGCAGGTCACATTTCCAAACAATTTCACCATTGCCATATTTTATTTCACCATCCTTAAAAGACTGATCAATAGCAAACTCACTGAAGAATCAGCAAACTCTTCACAGTGGCTGAATGATTTCCATAAGGTCAGAAAGCAAGGGCTCTAATATGTATAGCAAAAATATGCCCAGGCTTACCCCCTATTTTATGATATATACTCATTTTAATTAGCAAATAGTAAATATATATTCTCTTCTATTATTTTGCTGAAGATTTTCACATTACCTTTTCATTAGGCATACAAACATTTTTAAAGTTTTAACATGTTACTACAGTCACTTTTTAAAATCAGTCAAAGATTTCACAAAGATTAAAATCTACTTAGATTAGTCAACACTGGGTAGGTATTATAAAGTCAGTTGAAAACTGATACATGAAGTTTTAGGAGAGAAGTAAAAGTATTGAGGGTTTGAGGGTAGAGGTGGAGGAGAACTAGCAGAGAGTGGTGGAGAATAAAATATGGGGGAGGGGGTACAGTCAGGGCTGCATCCATGATCACTATCTGTATAAATCAGGCCTGGAGTTGACATGTAATTTTGTGTAGGTCCCCTGAGAAGTGGCCCTCAGGGCTTAATTATTGATGAAGAGATTTTTCTTCAAAGTGGCCCAGTAAGGAGTGCCACAAGGGGACATTCATAAGTACTTATAATATCAATTTCCAAGCACCTGGGAGGTAGAGACGCAGATTGTCTTTTTAATTATTATGATAGAGGTAGACGTAGCAAGCATGCTATTCCATAGCCAAGCTAAAATTCTCAAAGAAATAAAATTATAACTATTATGAAAAGTTTAATATCTGAGTCATCTTTCAGAAAGATCATCCTTTACCTTTTCCTGATGCAAAACAGGTTAATCTCCAAATTACTCTTTCCTAGGAGTTAAGAAAGTTATTCACAAGCAAATGTAGTACAGTTGGGGGATGCTTCAAAGTCTAGAAAAACTGTCTTTGAAGCTAATATGTTTGCTTAGAGAGAATATAGGTTAGTACAAAGAGAAATCTTGGTTTGTTTGTTTTAATTGTGTAGGAATTCCTTTTCAGAAAAGAATAGTATCAAATCCCTTCTAAATGTCAATGAGAATGCCAAAAATTAATTTTTACCTATGCATTAAACCTAATCTAGTCTCAAAAATACTCAGAAAAACACCAAAGAATCAAGTCATATGTATGCTACATTAAAAAAGTAAGGGTCAGCTCTAGATTTGATTCTTATTTCCCTGGGTAACAGATGTGAATAATCCTGCATCGGGAAAATCTATGCCATAGATCAGCAGGTTGGCAATAACAATAGATATTATTAATAAAAACATATTTTTAAATAGAAATGAAATGAAATGAGTTTTTTCAAACTGAACTAAATTTCAGAAACTCCCCCATCTCACCTATAATACTGACAAATGGAATTCAGTAACTTTTTCATAATGCATACCTGTAACATTTATGAATTTATAATAAGCCTCTCTATTAATTCTTTTAACTTTATTAACTCACCCCTCCCTCACAGATTCTAATGGACTTCAATACCACTAGGTAATTCGTGGAGTCAAAGCAAATTCCAGCCAATTGGCATTTATACAACACACATAGTGATGGATGCAATAATAATACCTGAAATAAGTACTACCACTTAAAACATGTGACAGATGCCATCTGAAACTTTTTATGTATATGACTCCGATTAATCTTTATAGCTATTGCATGAAATACATAGGATTAAATCCAATTTACCAAGGATAAATGACAGTCCAGGAAAGAAGCTGACAACAATCACATAAATATTAAAAAATAAAAGAGCCATGATTTGATCCCAGGTCTGTTTTAATATAATGCCTTTTTTTTTCTTGGTACTAACTGTGAAATGAAGCTTTATTTTGGGAAGTATAAAATAAATAACTTCATACAAAAGAACTTAATTACTGATATCAATAAATATATATCTGTGGTGAACCACCTAAAATAAAATTTATATATTGAGTTGAACACAGACATATCATATCTATTAGTGTAATATTTTAATTAAAAGCAATGAAAGCAGTAATAATTATAAACCACAGGAAGGATATAATCCTATTAAGAGTTATCTCAGTAATGTAACTGGCTCCAGGATATCAGTGAACACCCACACTATTGATATTTAAGGCCAAAAAAAACCCTCTGTCTTGATATGGTGGATTGAGAGCAAAGGAAGTCGAGAAGGTATACATATCAAATTTAAAATCAAAGTCCTGATTATAGACAAATTTATAATCTTAAAATGCCTTATTAAATAATTTTAAGGTATAATACAAATGAAATAAAATTTTCTTGACAGTTTTAAGGACTGTCCAGGTCTCTGTTACATAGCTGTCATATGTCTACAGAGCTAAAACGTAGAAAAGCAAATTGACCAATCCTACTTTTCAATTTCCTTTTTAGCTGTATTAAAGGCTGGATTGTATCATATCCCTCCTCAGATTTTCTTTGTCATGACATTTTATGAAAATCTTTTTCTGTCTCATTGTCTTTTGGTTTTGGTATTCCAAATTTTGTAACTTAAATTTATAATAATTATTAGAATTCTGCCACAGTGATCAGACATCTTTACCTTACTGGGGGGTCTAGTTTTCAGCCCTTGGGTTGGTGTCCGTTTATCCAGAGTTTGGTAAAATGCTGTATTCAGATTGTTAAAGAAAGGTATGATTGCTTGAAGATTTTCTATAACTGGATCAGCATTTTGACTCCAGATCTTAATATTCTTGTTAATTCCTTACTGTTAATACTCAGCTATCCAAATGTGGACTTTTCCTTCAGAATATAAGAGAGGAGGCTATTGAATTCCAGCACACTTTAGAATTAAGCAATCAGTCAACACTATCTGCTATCATTAAGATTAAGCAGATCCAATCTAAAAATCACCCTACTGATAGAGCCATCATTAGTCATTGATCTCACAGTTTTTAATTAAACTACTAAAACTGGTCGTCTGAATTCATGTTCAAGAGAGAATTAAAAAAAAAAAAAAACTACACTGAAATGCACATGAAAATGCTCAACCATAGAAATACATAGTACCTTAAAACTACAAGGAGCTATCACTGGAATCAGTGACTCTTCAAATCAGATAATTAGACACATTTCCACTCCCCAGCTGAACCTCTTAGAAAGAAGAAACATTTTAAAGTATGGACCACAAAATAGCTTAAAATAAGGAGAACAAATGTACTTTCAACAACTCTAACTCACAAAATACATTTTAAAAGTTTTAAAAAATAAAAGGCTTTAAAAGCCTCAATAAGTTAAGAATAAATTTCCACAATATCTGTGGTGCCCAATCATTAAAAGAAAGGAGAGAAGAAATGATTGTTACTTATACATTCAGGAAAAATATAAAAATAAAAATAAATAAATAACCCCTGGCTTCTACAGACTTGAATTCTTATTCTTTCCTTTGGATCCATAACCCTCCTCTCTCCCCAGGAGCAAAAGCAATTACGACAAAGGGTGTTCTGAATTTTTTTTTTTTTTTGCCATCTCTGCTAACTTATAACCCATGCCTTTCCTTTTTTTCCAAATTCTTAAAATCCACTTTCTTCAATACATTTCCATTATGCTCCCATTTTCCACAGTTACCATTTTTAATCTCATTTTCCCAGTTAATAAATACAGAAAATTCCAATTACCTTCTCAAATGAACGGACATCATGACATCAGTAATTCAGAAACCATTTCTATTTGACTCAAATGCATTTGATTTGGTGGACAATGGATAAAGATCCCTTTTACTCAAACGAAATATGAAATAAGTTTATAACCCCTAAACACTCATTAATAATTCAAGGAAAGGAGCCTGTGATTCTAATTGTGACTAAGGAAGCAATAGAGTGGTTGACAGCAACTTGGTTTGGCTGTAAATATTTATCAAAATTACTAGTATTCAAATAGTTAAAAGCTTGCTGCAACTGTGTACATTTTCCTTTAGCTACACAATTTTACAGTCTATTCTCAATTATCCTTGTCAGTGGAGGGGAACAAGATATTGAACAAAAGTGAACTATTCCAAAATCATTCTCACTTGCTTTTAAATGTGCAGATACTGACATCATACCAGCTACCAATTCAATCTAAATGAAGAAGTACTATGAAGCTACTGCTGAAGCCAGGGAAAGTGCCCAATGTCTGATAGGAACTTTTGACTTTCCTAGAAGAGTTTGTATTCAAAAGTCATTCTTGACAAAATTCAGACTGTATCCAAATGGTAAGCCTACATAGTAAAACAACTTGTAAAACATATAACTGTTGTTAATGGACTTTAGAGTATTAATTATGTCATTGGCAGTGATTTTCCTGAGAATAAGATATTTTTATCTTTATTGTTTAACTTATTTGTTCTTTTTCCTGACAAGAAGCTGTCAACTTGGGACATTTGTATCTTATCCTTACTATTATTATTTTCCTTACTTAACAGATTATGCAAGTGCAGTTCAGACAAAGTACGTAACTTGCCCAAAGTCACACAGCTAAAAAGGGGAAAAGATAGACCTCAATCCAAGGTAGCTATCTTCAGAGGCCAGGTTCCAAACCCCATTAACGTGTTTGGGGGAAAACCACACACACACACACACACACACACACACACACACACAACTTGACTTCTCACACAACTATGATTACTGCTACAACAACAACAATTTTGAGTGGACAAGCAAGGTTCTGTTACCAAGTCATGCATCCTTTCTATGCCTACCTCCAAGGCTACTGATATTCCACCTTTGGAGTCTGGTGACCTGATTGTTTTCCATATTCCCGACCCTTCAAATCCGTATGTGATATTGAATTTAAGCTAGAAATTATAAAACTATCATTCAAAGCACCTTTATATATACCTCAGTAACATTTTCCCCTAGAAACAAAAATATTTCTTGGCTGCTTCACTGAAACCTGAGGTTTTGTAGGTAATTCACAAGGAAAATTAAATCACTATTATAGTTGGTTGTCACCTTCTGTTCTTTTCACACTTATCAAGTACTTTTCACATTTGTCAATGTGTTCTTATCTCATTTATTATCTACTTTATAAAAACAATTTTTTAAAAGATTACTTGCTTCTCCATGTATTTGAAGCTAAGACAATGATCACAATCGGATCAATCTCTAGACAATGGTTTTCATGAATTTCCTCAAGGAAAGCATTCAAATTTGGTAGAAAAATGAGCCTCCATGTTTCATTCTGATTCTTCCACACAAAAATGAACTTCGGTAAGTCAGCAGGATCAACTGAGACATCTATGCTTGAATGTGCTCTCCGAGGCTTAATGTATTTTTCCTCACTGCATTATATTTTAATGATTAATTTCATGCTCTTTCATGGTATTTTAGCTCATGAATCATGAGTATTACTTTGAAGGAAAAGTAAAGCACTGTGTGCGAGGAAAGATGTTAATGATTAAAGTGTCACATACATAAACTACATAAAAGCTGAAGGAGTCTGAATAATATCACTCTAAATTAAAAGTAATATCAGGCAGACTGGCCAAATAGGCCAAGGTTAGACTGAGTCAAGTGGAGAGGGAAGAAGTCTTGAGCTTCCTCAATGTTCTTAGTAGAAATAATATATGAAATTAAGTTGGACATTTAATGTTTCACTGGCACCTTTTTCCTCAGTGGAATATAGGTAAGAACTGATTTCAAAGACAACTGCAAGAGAGATACAGAGAAAGAAATCAATTAAGCAAATAACATACCATTGTGAAATTAAAACAGTCAAAAGCCAAAAGCCACCTAACCTCTGACATACGTATCTCTGAAATCAGTGCTGCTTGAATGCTATCAGAATTTCGCTATTTAACTTGCTAAAAAAAAAAAAAAAAAAAAAAGATTTGGGTTAGTCAACAAGGACCAAAAATGACTACAACCTAAATCAAACATAGAAAAAGACAAGTCATCTCTTATCCTGTGCATAGATTAACAAATATCTTTTTCAATCTACCATGTTTATCAATATCAAAAAGTCAACTATCCACAAGAGAAACCACAATTTAACTAGAGATGTCCACACGAAGTCCACGTGATAAACTTTGGCTCTTGTTACTAAAAGGATTTTTCAAATCAGGGTATGGAGCCTGAAGAAAACTCTACTACCTTCCTCCAAACAGAGTACAAAGTTTCTCCAATCAACAACAGAGGCAAAATGCTGCAAAAGCAGCTATTTTCAAACAGGTGGTTTTAAACTTTTACTTAAGCCGCCAAAAAAAAAAACCTAAGAAAATTTGTTGTTATTTCTAAAAAATACACACACACACACACACACACACACACACACAAACACATGTTCTACCGGAGTAGGAGACTGAAATAAAGAAAAGCTCCAAACAAAACAGAATTAAAAAACAAAAAACTAACAAGCAGTTTGTCTTTGCTCAGAAGTGCTGAACTTGGGTTAGTTAACATGTCTAAAATTACTGTTTATAATCAAATCTTTCTGATCGCATACATAAGGTGCTAGGGAGAACTAAAGGAAATGGCCATGTTGTTTCAGGTAGGACCCTATTCACAGAAAGAAAGATGACATTTTTACAGAAAGAGTGCAAGAGGAAATCACAAACTGTTGAGAGGAGAGAAAAATACAGTTCACTTCCGCTTTTCTGAAGGCACAGCATTTTTCGTGTCCTCAATACTTTGTCCCATCCTCCCCACGTTAAATCACTTCGTAAACAATACTATGTCTTGCGGGAACCGCTACAGCTGACGGACCGCTCTCCCCTTATTTCTATACTTCACCCTCGCCAAGAGCAGGATTCGGCGCTCAGAGGTGAGGGCCGCGGGCACGTGTCCAGAAACAACATACAGGCGGCGACCCGGGAGGCGCGGGGGTCCCAGGGGTGGGAAAGCGGCGCTCACTGTCCCTCGGAGTCCACCTCTCCCCAACTCCCGTGCTTCTTCAGTCACCGCCACTCAGGGCCAGAGGAGACAGGCTTCCTCAAATCCCCTCAGAAGTAAACAAGTCCCAACGCTAAGGGCAGCCCCGCAAGTACCGGAAAGTCCACCACTTCCCTCCCCGCCTGCCCGCGCGGGGCTCCGGGGCAGCGCTCCTCCGCCTCCCCGCCGATCTCCCGCGGGGGAAACTTTCCCGCGCCGCCCATTCCTCCCCGGGCGCGGTGGCCACGGAGGGCCTCCCGGGCACCGACCAGCTGGGCCCCCCTCCCGCCCCGGGCAAGCCGGCGCGCAGTCGATACCTCGATGTCCGCCGCGTCCTTGCTAAGCACAGGGGCCATGGCAGTGCCTACAGTCTTGAGTCTCCCACAGACAGACCCTCCCTGCGTCCTCAGGCTCCAGCCAGAGAGCGAAGTAACAGCACGCCCGAGCGCGAGCGGCAATAGGAAAGCGAAGGCAAAGGAGGGCGGCGCGGGGGCGGGGTGGGGCGGAGCGGCCACGCCCCCGGGGCGGGGCTGCGCGCTCGGCCCGCGGCTTCCCGCGCTGTGCATTGCCCCGGCGCCCGGCCTTCCGCCGTCCGGTGAGCACCACACCCCAGCCGGGCTGCTTGTTTTCCTCTGGCGGGTGCGAGGGACAGGGCCTGGCACTGGGGACTGGCCTTTGCTCTGTAACTGATAAAAGGCTCGGCCAGGCAGGAGGGGCCAGATGTGAGGGATCCCCGGGATTAAAGATAAAAGCTGTTGGCGCTGCAAGTAATACACTGCACTTTTTCTTCCCTTCAGAACGAACCCCCGGCAGAAGCATTGTCTGAGGGGTAACTGCGTTTACTTCAGAAACTCCTCCGGGATGAGGTAGTAGATGTCCCTCCGTCCGTCGGCAAATAGGCGCGCAGGGCTTTGGGCTCCCGTGGAGGAGACAGGAGCACCGGTCTTCTGAGAGTTCACAGTCCCTAGAGGCGGGGCAGGGAGGCGAGCAAAAATACCTGTAGCCAGGAGCGGCAAGTGGTAAGTGCTGTAGGCGGTACATAATCAAGGTTGTAATTTTGCAGGACGATCTATTCTAATGGCTATTTTGGGAAAAAAAAAAAGTATTATTCTAAAATGTGAAGCTCCTTTGAAGAGCTGCTATTCATGTTTTGCTCTAGAGCTTGCTGGGGAGATGGGAGAGATTTCATTTAAGCTTGGTCCAGAAGCAGAAAACATTCACCTCTTCCTTGAGGATATCTGTACTGCAGATCTCTCTCCTTTTCTCCCCCAGTTAGATGCCTTTTCCCCCTTTTCTCCCATAACATTTTATACTTATTTCTATTAAAGCATTTGTGGCACTCCTTCATCTTCTTGGCTAGATTGTGATCACCTTGGAGTCAGGTATTTCCCCTTTATCATTGTTTTTCATCAGTACATTCATCATTTTATTCAACAAATATTTATTGAGCATCTTCACTATGCCAGACACTGTGTTAGGTTCTCTGGATATAATCTTCAAGAAGACACATCACTCTCATGAAGATTACACTCCGAGTAAGCAAAATATGATGCCTGCTTGGAAGATAAAAGAGGAATAGTACAGAATAACTGCAGCATGGGTACCCTGGGTGGTTAGGGAAGGCTTCTCTGAAGAAGCCCGCAGATTACCTTCCAGATTCTGGAACTTACTAGAGAATGGATACACTTTTCTTGAATGAAATGTTATTATTATGAGAAACTATAAAGTTAAATAGAAACCTTAAAATCATCCTTCACTCTTTTATCCTTGTTCCTTCATTTAATCCATTCCCAAGCTCTAAGGAGTCAGCCTCATAAACGAATCTTGAATCATTCATTCTCCATCTTCAGTGCATCCACCATGATCCAAGCTATTGGTATTCCAGCTTCTACTCTTATCTCCTCTCTACTCCAGATTGAGCTTTAAAAAATATTAATTGGCTCATACTACACAGACACACGCCCACACGCCTACAAACCCCTGGTATAAATTCTTCAATGGTCCATTGCAGTCAGAATGTAATGCGAACTCTTTAATGACCACTGAATAACCTGTCTTGTCCCTCCCCTCTCTCCTCATCTAGGAGCCACTCTTACCTTGATTCATTATGTTCCAACTACAAAGTAATCTTCTCATCCTCCAACCACTTCTCTCCCTTTTCACATTGTCCTCCACTTGGAGATCTTTTCCTTCTCTTCTTCCTATAGTTCTCAGTGAAGCCTTCCCCGACCCTTCCCCACCATCAACAAAATTAGACCCATTCTATCTTTGTCATCTTCATTCATAACAACCTATTTTTTTATCAGAGACCTGTCAAATTTTTTTGCATGCTTATTTGAATGTGATTTGTTTAATATATGTCTTCCATTTAGAATGGAAGCTCCAGGAAGAGAGGGCCCATGTTTGGTGTGGTTGCCTGCTGAATATTTAGTTGCTAGCCCAGGAATGAAACATAAGTGACCAAGAATACCTGGTGCTTGAATAAACAGAGTAGATCCTGAATTTGGTTTATACACTAAGCAGTTCATTTTAGAAACTTTAAGAGTACCTCACTATGTATTCTTATCATTGTACTTATTGCTGAAAAGTAAATCACAATATCCGTCAATGAATTTCTAGTTAAAATGTGTCAAATTAACTACTTCCCTTTTCATGGAGTGATGTTCAAAGTCAGATGTTCCTGCATTTCCCCACAACCATACCTTACTACTTCCTCTACATCCTCTTGGAGATAGATAGTTATATATATAAAAACATACAAACATAAACACATAAAAACACACAAACTTATATGCACACATGTATGTATATATTGAGAAAGAGAAAGCAGATGCTCACATTTATTTTGATATATATAATGTAGGTATAATATGATATATGCATAATTGTAACACATATTATTTCTTCTTCAATTTAATTGGTAAGGTTCAATATTAAATTTCCTAATCTCCAGGGATACAGACTTTTCTGCTTTTTCAGGTTACACTATAATACAAATCTTAACAGTGAGCAATTGACACTTTGCTTGTTTTATGGGTACAAGTATCCAAGTTATCCTTCAGAGGTAGACACTACATTCCCATATTTGTTCTCTGTGATTATTTTTCTCCTAAATGACCATACAGGATAAATTCAAATTTTATGTTGTCTTTCTGAAGATAAGAGGTTCGTCAGTGACAGTCAACAACCAAATATGAAATTTCAAATGTTATTTTACCGTCCCTAAAACTTCACCAAACAGATGTATCCTGTTCTGAGATATTTAATTAAGGCATCTAATCACATTGCTCACATGCCACACCTATACTCTGTGATCAGTGATTCAATCTAATAATATTTTAAATCCATTGAAATTGCACATTAAACACAGTTGTACCTGTAAATAATCCAAGCTGTTTAAAGCTTACTGCAAATGCATTCACACCACACTTTTTAAAAGTTGTAAATTATGATGGCATTTGTCAAGCTGTCTCTCCATCTGGAAGCACAGTCAAATATCAGGTGTTCCACATTAATTTTTTGTAGGCTTGGGAGAGACAGCTCATCTCTCAACTTAGTAGTTTATAGTACACACATGAATATTATTATTATTACCATAGTCAGAAGTAGGGCTTATGAGTCATCTTTAATTTCACATATGAAAAGTTATTCAATATCACAAATTCAGAAATATAATAAAATTCAGATTTCCATATGCCTTTATTTTCCTCCTGTAGTCTAGCATTAAGCAACATTTTGGGTAGCTACTTCTTGGAAGATGATTTTCTCCCAAAAAGTCAGAGACTTTGAATGCTCATGAGACCCATTTTTTCCTCCATGTGATTTTCTATGGCCAAATTAATTCCTATCCAAACTGATTGGTATAATGAACAAGGATCAGTTGAGCCCAAATATTTTTGCTATTCCTGCTCAAGAAAAATATAACAGTATATATTAATTCATATTTTATTCAGTAAACCAAATATAGTTTACTCAACTACGTAGATATGCTACAAATAAGCATATATTATATAAATGCAATACTAAATACAGATAACACAAAGAAACCACAAATTCCTCCCAGAAATTTATACAATTCAATTATTTATTGACTGCTATTGTTTCAGGCACTGTGATAGGCATTAGTGTACCTCAGTGTACAATAAAGACATTATCCGTGTTATCAAAAGCTTTTAGCCATTAGCTAAAAAACACATATTGCCACTTAGTGATTTTGAGTAAATGGTCTAACTGAATGAGGTTATTGTGAGAGTCAAATGTCAAATGTATGCCATGTATGCAATAGTATTTTATAAATTGCAAAGTGTCATTTATATAAGTTAAATACTAAAAATTTAAAGATATAATTCTCCAATGTTTACATTCTGGAAAAACACCATTGGTACATGATTACCTATGAAATGATTTTGAGTAAAATCCAATGTGAGAGGGAGGTTTATAGACTTATCTAACTTAAAGTTGTGGGGGAAACATCCTTTAGATTAGAATGAGTATTCTTTGAAAGAATTTCCCTCACTATTTAGAAAGCTTTTCTTTGTTTTCTTGCTGGAATTTTCGTGTTTCATAATTTCAAGTTTATTTATATCTGGGATTGAGACAGAACTTTTCTGTAAATTATTTATCATTCCTTTTGATTATCTGTAGTAGATGTGATGTGCTTCCTAGATTCCCATGAATCCCCCAACCCATTCAAGCCTGAAGCACTCCTTGCTCAGTTGTTGGGACTCTTGGTAGTTGGCAGCTGCCTGCTGAGTTCTTCTCTGGAAATTGCCCCTGGCTAAAGAGAGTCACCTCATTCAAAGTTCATGCCCCTTCATGGGGCAGAAGATATCCAGTGAATAGTTGATGTGAGGATATAAAGGCCTGGTCTTTGCCTTAATTCAAGACATCTTTGAGGGGCCCTCCCAACTTCAGAGGTCCCTCAAGGGATCAACTGAGACATTTGTTGTGACTTCAGGAGAGTCCAGCTTCTCACTCTGTCCATCCTGTTTCATTCTCCCACTCTCACTGGTCCTCATCGAGACAGCGCTGCCCAATAAATACATTTTCTGCATTCACATTTCTATCACAAAGTCTGGTTCCCAGGACACCTATGCTGCACTGTTATGAATAGCTGTCGTAATATAATGCATTTAGCTGCTATAACAAAATACCATAATATGGGTAGCTTATAAACAACAGAAATTTATTTCTCACGGTTTTGGAGACTGAGAAGTCCAAGAGCAAGGCATTGGCAGATTTGGTGTCTGGTAAGGGCCCACTTTCTAGTTCAATAGATGGCATCTTCTTACTGGTCCTCAAATGGTAGAAGATAACAAGGAAGCTCTCCAGATCTCTTATAAGGGCCCTAATCCCATTCATTAGGGCTCTGCCCTCATGATCTAATCACCTTCTAATATCCCCACATTAGTGATTAGGTTTCAACATGTGAATTTTGAGAAGCCAAAAACATTCAGACCAAAGCAATAGCCAAACTTTTAAATACCTTAAATGTATGGATTCTTTTTGACTCAGCAACTCATTTCTGATATTTTTAAGAAAAAATTATTCTTGTATGAAAAATTTACTCCAAAACATGGTTCATTCCAAAGTTGTTTATACAAAATTAAAAAGGTAACAATATATATGCCCTATAACAGGTGACTGATTAATAATTAATTATTAATATAAGTGCTTATGAATGAATGATGTGAATACACATAATTCAAATTTATGTAGTCATTAGAAATAAGACTGTAGAAGAATATTAACAGGGAAAGACATACATATATTTCAAGAGTATATATCAATAAATCAAATAACATAATATCATAGTGTCTAAATATACATGGACAAGTAACAAACACATATTAATTAATTATATGAAAGAGTAAAACTTTATTTTAAAAACTTCATTGCATTATGAGCAAATATACCAATGCACATAACTTTTATAAGTCTGTATGTGTGTGCATGCATGTACAACCCTCATTACTTCTACCCTGGTGCTTTGCATATAATAAACAATCTGTAATTTTTTATATGAGGAATTTTCTATCAAAAACAATTCCAAAATTATCTGTAATGTTCTACAGTCTATTCCTTGCCAAATAATTATTAATATCATCATAGTTTGGAGTACAAATTTTTTTAAGAGTTATAGAAACTGGCAAATAATAAATACCATTTAAGTTTTATCCAACTACACAAAATCATCTGAAAGTTTAGATAATGTCTTATTACAATATAATTATTTGAATGTATTAATCTATTTAATCATGAAACAATAATCCTTTCAGTCTTTTGCTCCAAACCCATCGTGTCTTCCCATTTCACTCAGTAGGAAAATGTCCATACAGTGGCCTCCAAGGTATGTAAGATCTAGCTTCTTAGTTCTTCTTTCCCCCTAATTCCTCCTATTCTTATTCACTCCACTTCCATCTACACAGATTTTTCCACTTGCTGTTCTCTTTGCCTGTGATGATATTCCACCAGATATTCCACCAGCCAGTCCTCATCAGCTTCATGTATTTGCATACAGGTCACCTTCTTGGGAAGGTCTTCTCTGACCACCATGTTTAAAATTGCAGCTCCCATTTCTCACATTTACTATCTCCCCCTTTCCTGTTTTTTCTCCATAGCATTAATACAAATGACATTTGTTTTAATTATGTGTGTGTTCATTGTTTGCCTTCTCCTATCAGAATGTAAGTTCTTAGAGGTTGTGTTCACTGCTGTATCACCAGTAGTCTGAACTAGTGCCTAGTATATTGTAAATGCTCAATAAATAGTGTTGAATAAATACCTGAAACAGATGGTAGGCTATAGTCCTTTATTTTTTCATATATCCATATTAGCATTTAATATTCAATATTGTACATTTATGTGTCTGTCTCATCCAACAGAGAGAACTGTTCAAGGGCAAGGACTATGTCTTACTATTCTTTGAATCCCTCAGTTATAAGTGTCTAGAATTAAGTAGATGTGCTCTAAATACATGTTGATTAAATAGTGAATGTATTAAAAATCAACATCTTTATGTACTTTTCCAAAAGTACCCATCCCAGTGCACTTTTTCATGTTGAAAAATTGAAATTTATCATGTATATCAACCAGAGAAACTCCAAGCTAAAAGCTCACCATGAAACATATTTCTTGTTTTATTCTTCTCTTAACTCACTTGACAATACTTGATAAATATTTATGCAAAGTGCCTATTGTATTTTCCACAAATTCAAAAATATTTCCATTTCCTTATTTCTTGTCTTCAACATATTCAAAGAATTTCATTAGTTTTGTGTTTTCAAATATTCTGAGAAGTCTCTTCTTCATTTATTAAAAATGTTATATTTTTAATATTTCCATCTAATTTGCAGAATTCAAGAGAAAGATTATTTGGTAGCTTTTATCTTAAGCAGAATAACCATTCCTAAAGAAGTTTGACATTCTTTCAGTGAAACTGATATGTTACATGTTTATGCCATTGTATATGTTGTGTGTGCCTATATATACACATATACATATACATATAGGTAGGTGTGTGTATATTTTAAATGGTTCATCATAGTTATTCCAATTATTGCTCAAGATGTCATCACTGAATTTACAAATTCAACTATCTTGTTTTAGGCTTCAATTAAAAGAGCTTGTAGGGTTTTTTTCCTTCTTCCTTTTTTGGTGGGGAGGGAGTACTGGGGAATGCTGATTACTATGATTCTTCCAAGTAGCACAAATACATTTCACAATGTGAACTTTGATAAATGTCCAAATGGATTTTAAAACTAAGTAAATTGAGTTGCTTTTTGAGTTCCGTAATTTATTCCAGCCATCTGTGTTATACACACATCCGTTTCTTTCTTAAGGACTTTATGATTTTTTTTGCCCACCCCCCAACCCAGCACCACCTTTAGGATATGACAGCATTAACATATTTCAGGATTGACTTTGGCCCCCTAAAAAATATAATACATCTTTCAGTTGAGAAGCATTTTTCAACGTAACTATTTGCAATTTAGAGATTGAAAATGGAGAAGCAAAAACATTCTTTTGGCATGATGCTTTCTATTTAAAGGCCACCAAATGTTTCTTTCTGAGAGATTGTATTGAGCTGTTAGGATCTTGGCATCCACTATTGTTCCAGGGAAAGATTTTTCTGGCCCACACTTGTTGTTCCTGGATAATGAATGACTAGAGTATATGGACAGAGCCACCTTCCATCCATACTAGCCTTAACTACCATTGATTGCTGCCTTGCATCCTCTTTTAAACCATGCATAGTTAAGCATTAATTTTACTTAGAGCTAATAAAAAGAGCTGACTTTATTGATCATCTACTGTATGCCCAGACCATTACACATAATCTCTGTTTTAATTATCATAATAATCTGTGCTTTACTGGAGTTTCTGATACCTAATTTCCTTTTTTTTTTTTTCTGGTAAGAGTTATTAAAACAATAGAAAATTGTAAATATCATTTATTTTAGATACAATGTAATTTATAAAGGACATTTTTGGTTTTATTTTTGGAGAATGATGCTAACTTTTAGAGTTCCTATTTTGTTAAGCTGTGCATTAGACTCTTTATATTAATTATCATATAGTTAAGAAAATTGATGCTCAGTAATGATAATGCTACATCTCCACAAGACTGATGGGTGGCAGATCTTGGATCCTTGGACATAATTCCTACATTTAATACAGCTTCTATTTTACTGTTCTGCCTTGAAGAGTAATATGTTCCCCTACAGAATCTATTTTGCTATTCTAGTCTAGTCTAGTCTAATTTATGACCTATAATAATCCTGATGTTTAAAGAATAACAATCTCTATATCATGTTTTTCTGTGCTAAAATAAGAAATGAACATATATGTGTATGTATGTTATATATGACTGTATACATGTTACATATCACCTTATGTATCAGCCATATCCTAAGTAAACATATATATTTGTAGTGGATACATATAGTAAATCCTAGGTGTTGAGTTCTATCACAGATTTGGATACAAATACATTAAATACTATGTCATCTTTCTCCCATAATTTGAACTAAGATAAATTGCTGAACTTAGAAAACAAATTTCTAATGAACTCATATGATACATTGATATAAGAAGCAATTTATACTTTAGATTGTCCTGAAAATAAGACAAATTTAACTAAAGTGATAAAAATAGAGAATGATTAAAGAGTTTGAGATCATTTAGCCCAGAGAAGATAAAGCTATCTAAGTTTGAATAAATTATTGTATTTAAATAGGTTTTTTTTTAATAAGCATAGTGAGCAGTTGTTTTCTATTTTGACATCAGGTCAGGAAATGGTTTAATAAATTATGAGACAGTTTAATTGGATATAAATTTTAATTTCTCTATGTCAAAGATAAAATATTAGCATGGACTACTACAGAAGAATTGAAGTCTTTATGCCTGGAAATCTGCACAAAGAATATAAACAACTATTTATGCCAGTCCCAAAAAGGCAAATTGCTGGACAATATGATCTTAACTAGTTATTTCTAATTTTTTGTTTTTAAAGACATCATAACTCTTTCTTTCCTTTTCTTCCACCTTCCCCTGCCATTCATGATAACAATACCTTCAGCAGTAACAATTTCTGGCTTTCATTTTTAAACACAATTGATTATAACATTCTTAACTGAAGATTCTCTTTTATATTCAATTGTTAAGAAGTTAAAAAGTAATATATCTGCCAGTTTTTCATGAAAAATGTACATTCTAAGGTAGACCACAATTATAATATATTTCATAATATACATATAGCAATTAGATTGATTTAAGTCATGACATTCCTCTGCTAAAAACTTATTGATGGAGTCTCATTAAAGAGAACCCCATATTCCTTAGGACAGTCTATGATGACTGAAAATGATCTGACTCTTCCTACATCTCTGATCTCATATCTTCCTCATCCTTCTCCAGTTTATACATCAGGCACTATGGTGTTAACATTTATCCAACATACCAATCTCTTAGCTCTTTCTATTCTTTGGCCTTGGATTAATACCAAAATGATGCAGGCCGGCAACCATTCAGTGATGTTGGATCGTATATACCATTCATAGGACACAGCAAGTGTAATCTTTGACTTTTCTCTTTCCATCATTTTCTCCTGAATATGAACAGGCACATATACACATCAATACCCATCTCTTTCTCATAATAATTTTCTTCACTTTATACACACTGACACAATATCTGTATTTGTATACTTGGTTGTTGTCAGCTTCTTTGTGTACCATGAGTATTGTGTATTCTCTGCTGTACTGCCTACACCTAGAACAGTGTCTGGCTGTCTGGCACATGATAGACATTTAATAAATAAGTCTTTCACTTGTATTTCAACTTAAAAGTAGATATTACTTCTGCAATGTCAAAATTTGATAACAAATATTGTTTATAGTTGTATAGCCAAAGTCAGTATAAATGTGAGTGAATATTATACTTGCCATCCATATGGTTAGTCATCATAGAAAGAGAACTGTAGTCTAAAGGTGAAGTGGGAACTATTATTTTCAAAAATCATTACCATTTATTCTTTCTAAAACCAAATCAAGGCTATGTCTTTGTGTTAAAAATGTATTACAAAAAAACTTATAGTGAACTTTTTTTTCCATATAAGAAAACATTTTCTGTTTAAAGAATGTGATTCTCTTTCTGATGTGAGAAGAATTTATTCCATTCCTTATCTGAGAATTTCATTGCCATTTGCATGTTGCCTGGAATACAAATTGTACTAAGTAATCAATCAGTATTTAATTGCTGCTCAAGTAAACCCTTGTAATCAGACTTGCTGTAAAAATGTTAAGGTGCGCAAAAAGCATAAGGTGGCATTTTCTCCTCCTTCTTATTATGCCTGTGTAACTTCCATTAATACTAATAGGAGGCACAGCTGGTCGTCAACAGGAGATTACAGGTTGCTGTTTAAATCATATTTTATTTTTATACCTTGGCAAGATTTATGTATTGAAATCAGGTGGCCAGATTTTTGCTGTTGTTAAGAAATCTTTTACTCTGAAAGAATGAGATTGGTGGGGAGGGTGGGAATTGAGTCTCACATTTTTTATTTTAGGAATATAAAGACTCAAAATCCAAGCAGCAGCTTGCCCTTATACAGCAAGTCTGTCTTATTCTTTAGCACCAGCTGGAGTCCCATTTCTAATTTGCTGTGAAGAATTAAGTGATTTGAGACCCATACCCTGGAGTATTTGACCTCCAATGTCAACCAGCTAGTTTGCAATTCCCTTGGCTGGAAAGTTTCTCCAGAATCGATTTGAACTAACATCAGTGAAAATACTCTGCAATATAGTAGTAAATATCATTGCAAATCTGAGTATGACTTTATAGCCATGAAAATAAACACACTGTAGAATATTAAAGGAAAGAGTTTAGGCAAGTGGAGAGCCTTGATGATTGGAAGTGTTGTGATAATGGAACCTTTTACCTCAAGGTCTTCATTTGAGTCTCGCACAGTTGGATGGCTTCACTGGCTGAAGATGGTTGTTTGTAGCATATGTGAACTGTATCAGTGCTCTGAAGCTCATTTCTTTGTGGTGAGGTCCATTGTCATAAAACAGCCCTTCCTGTTATTCTCAACTGCCACAGTGTTGACAATCCTAGAGGAGAATATAAGGACTAATAAGGACAAAGTTAGTGCAGTGTCCTGGTTACCCCAGCACATGCCCGTCTCCTTTCACCTCAATCTTCATTTCCCTATGCTGTCGTCCTTATCTGGGTTGTCTCCATTTTTCTTCTCTGTACCTAATATAGTCTTTTAAATTATTATGTTTAATGCATCCCTCTCCCTGTCCATGAAACTTGTCCCAACAATTCCTATTATCAGATTTCTCTCATTCCTGAACTTGCTTGGTACCGATTACCTGATATTAGATATAATACCATTGTGAGTAACTGATAAGGTCAGTAGTGCTGGAAGGAATAGTAGTAGAAGGATATTATTGTAACCAGGAGACTAAATATCACTGTCACCATAACTCTTAAACTCCTCTGTCCTTTTTCTCTCTGCATTTTCCCCTTCTCCAGCTTTCACTTCAGTTAATTAACCATATCCAATGGAGCTATATCCTACTCCTCACCCCCAAATCTCACCCTCCTCCTCACCCTTGAAAAACCACCTACTGACAGCCTGTAGTTCTGGTACTCATCATTTCCCACTGCCTACCCTAACTTGCTGGACTATCACCCTAAGCCATGAAGGGTACAATAATCTTATAGCCAGGGAAGTCTCTTTGCGCTTGACCCAATAAAGCAGAAGGAAAAGAAAGCAAATGGAAAGTGCCAGTGAGAGGTGAGATGGAAAATTGTTGGTGCATTCTCAGAATTCCTGGTTAGAAATTAAATAGCAATTACCGTCCATAACCCATTTTCCCAAACGTATTATTTTCACATGTTTCTTGGGATACTTTGTACAAGTAATACTATTTTTCAAGTATACTATCAGTTAATTTAGCCTTATGATTTTGGACATTCCCCAAGTTTTAAGTTGTATGTTTTTTTCCAATGAGTAAAACTACATTGTGGGACTGAGTAACAAACATAGCTGCCATTTATTGAGAGATTATTTTATGCCACGTACCACTTTAAGTGCACTATGTGCATTATCTCATTCAATACTTAAATCAATCTCAGAAAATGTTATTATACTCACTTTACAGTACAGGATATTGGGCCTTCAGTAGTTTAAGTTCCTTGGCCTAAGACACTGACTATTTAGGCACCTGAAGATCCAGCCTGAGATTCAACCATAATATATCAAGTTTGCTCTAAGTCTTTGACACTAGGTCAGATTTTGAGCGTAATATTCCAGTAATTGATGCATGCATTTTTTTTTCTTATATTTGACATCGTATGATGCATTATTGGGCACTGAATAAATGTTCCGTAAATACCTGTGCCTTTGAGTTAATGTTCTAATAAAGTTATAAGATCAAGTCATGGGAACTTAGAGGTTTACAGCCCTGCAAATACTAATTTTAATTTGAAAGAAAAATTTGCCCTACCTCCTATTACAGTACTTAAGACTGGCTGTAATGTATGTCCTGATTTTCTACTAGTGAATTTTTGAGGAGTGTGTGATCATTTTTTATTTGCATTTTATTTTTTCTGAATATGTGATAAGAAAATTATAAAGCACAAAAAAGGAAGGGATAAAATATATAATACTCATCTTTCTATAATACCATCAATGTTTTAATTTATGTCAATTTACACAATTGTTTTTACACAAGTGGAATTATGTTAGTAACCTTGATTTATAATCAGATTTTTTTTTTTTTACTTAATATGAAGTATGATTTTTTAGAAGATTCATATTGTTCTAAATTTTGGATGTTCCATCATACATTAATATGTATAGGCTAGATCACACTGCAATAACAATTTACCCCAGAAATTTCAGAGACTTAATACCACAGAGGTATAAATCTTGCTTATGTTATGTACCTCAGGTGGGCTGATAGGGAAACTGCTCTACACAGTTAGTCAGGGACCTAGGCTGCCGGAGATTCCACTTTCTTTTGATTGCAACTTCTGGAGCACGTGGCCTCCTCAGTCACTGCAGCGGTTTAAAAAGACGCAGAAATTTCTCAACTCAAATTTAAATACTTAAACCAGAAATAACACATGTTACTTCTACTCATAGTCCAATGGCTAGAATAAGTTACATCACTCTGTCTAATTGTAAATGGGCTACAAACTATAAAGGAACATATGGATCATTTTATATCACTAAACCTCCTCAATTCTTCCTGTAATATAATTCCCTCACCTTTATATTTAATAGGGTTTTCTCAAAGTTTGGTATATAAAGAAATTCTTCCCTTTTCTAAATGTTGATAAATATGTACTAGTTATTGGCCTTAGACTTCAAACTTAGGTTCACCAGAAATACAACTTAATGTATTCTATAATAGAAATTAATTCCTATTTTGAATCCTTAATCAGTCAAATGGCAAAAACAAAATCTCAGCCAATCTAATGTTTCTTCTCCCTTCACCTGGAGTTGCTTCTAAATCTAGGGTGTTGACAAAGTGCCTCCTTAGTAAGGAGGGTGAGGCACCTCGGCCTTAGTCAGGTCCACATTCCTGTGTGGTGACTGATGAGGTGTGCATCGTTCATTCTGTTTGTTGGTCCATAAACTGAAGCACAGTAAGCTTCTATTTCCTGAAGACAAGACTCCCAAAGCATGTGTTCTGATTCAGTCACTGCTATGCCTCCGTGGGCCACAAGGAATGCATATTCTGCTCCTCCAGCCACACTGTGAATATGTCAAAGATGAGGTGCTGGTGAAGGGGTGTAAAATAGCAGGGCTTAGGTCCTTTACTCATAGACCCAATAGTGACTAGTTTTTCATCCTTCATAGGAGGGATGGGGAGTGTAGAAGTTGACTGATCACACATTCGCCCGAATCTTATGGTGTAGTATAACCTCAGATTTTGAAAGAAAGAAGCTAAAATTCAACTTTATTTTTTACTTGTATGCTGTCTTAACAACTCTCAGCTGAAGCTATATTCCCACTGAGTAAAGACAAAAAATGAGGAAAAGGTTGAAAAATACATACCTTTTTAAATTTATCTTTTTGTTGCTGTTTTTTTTTTTGTTGTTGTTGTTGTTGTTGTTTTTTTTACACACTAAGGACCCTGGCTTAAGCATTAAGAAAACTACATACCTTTTTATCAAAATACTATTCTGCAGTAGATCAGATTTTTCCATATATATTGTTTCTGTTGTTGTTTTTCACATTGAAAGAGATGATGCTGCCTGCCAAACTAGTAACTCCTTTCTGGGAGAAATCGTCAAACCCAGAATACCTGCTGACCAAGTACTCATACCTGGTTTCTTGTGTGTAAGGTGGTCATATTCTGCACCATGTAGCTATATCATCTAATGAAACCTGACATTCCAGTGCTTATTTGGGGTCCTAGAATGAAAAATTCTCCTATAATAATATGTATCCCAATATATTCCCAACCTTAGGATTTTACTTAGAGATTTAGGTGGCCTGAGAAATAAAATTTTAAAATATGTTTTTAGAAGTCGGAGAGGGGATTGTTATTTGTTCATTTGTTGGTTGATTAGTGCTTTAGAAGAAGCATTTTGTCTATTTATCATTGGGGAGGGTGACTTACTAGTTGTGAATGTAATTCCCTCCCTCTCTTTATCTAGTTTATGAGAGGGAAGCCCTGCCACTGTGTTTCAGAGGAGTCATTTTGCAGTCATCCTGCCCATCAAACAAGAATAGGTAAGTAGATTAGGTTGTCATTTTAGTGGAGGATTTTTCAAAACAATAAGCACTTCTTCTTGAGATGCGAATCCACATTATGAGAGAGAATGGGGCAGAGATCGTGGAGGCCTTGTTTTTGGGGAGGTGGCAGGGACATGAGACAGTTGGCCCTCAGTCCTGAGTGGGAAATGGGAGGGAGTGGAAAGGAGAAAAGGAGGGCAGGTTCCACAGAGTAGAGGCCCTCTGGATATGTAGGGTCTTAGAAGAAGAAGGCTCCATGAGTCCCTGAAAAGACTGAGCACTAGGTTTCACTGTTTTGAGGATCTTGGCAAGTGTCTCTCACAGCTAAGCCAGGCAAAGAGGAAGTTGATCTACCACTGGGGCCACAGCCATCAAAGGCACTATCTTGTCTGGGCAGGAATCCTGACAAAAAATGATAGAGCATGTAGTGGAAGATCAAAGTCTAACAGTGATATTATATAATCCCTGGATGATCTCTATTTTTAATAGGCTTTCAACTTTAGAATAGTTTTAGATAGAAAAGTTTTAAAGATAGTAAAGAGAGCTACTATTTCCATTACTATATCATGTTACATTAGCATGGTACAAATGTTACTTAACCAATATTAGCCCATTATCATTAACTATTATAAAGTTCATACTTTCTTTGGGTTTCCTTAGTTTTCACCTAATATTTTCTACTGTGGCAGGATTCTACCAGTGTACACATTACATTTAGGAAGCATGTCTCCTTAGGTTCCTCTTGGCTGTGGAGTTTCTCAGATTGTCCTTGTTTCTGATGGTCTTTGAGGAGGACTGAGCAGGTATTTTTTGAGAAGTAATGGTCATATTTTGTAGAATGTCCCTTAATTAGGATTTGTCTGATTAGACAGACAAATTAGGATTTCTCATGATTAGACTGGTTAAAGATTTTTGGGAGTAAGGCATCAGAGTAAAGTTCCGTTATCATTGTATTATATCACTAGCATGTTCTATCAACACAACATCACTGTTGATATTAAACTAGATCACGTGGCTGAAATATTGTCATATTTCTCCATTGTAAAGTTATTTTTTTTATTTTATCTCTTTCCATGCTATATTTCTTAGAATGAAGTCACTAAGAAATATGGGAAGAACACATACAATGTTTAGAAAAGAGAAAGATCAGTGGTGGTACAGAAGAGTGAACAGGTTATAGAAGTATGTAAAAGAAGTAGGGTTTGATCTATGCTTTGAATGGAAGAGTTTTGATAGGCAGAAGAGACAGAAGATTGGGAGTTTTGCTCCTCCTCTTTAAGAGCCAAGTACCTACATAAATTATTTGGAATTCTTTTGCATGGAAACTTTGTTTATTCTCCCCCATTTATTTACCTATCCAGTCATTCATTTATATTAATATAGACTGATGGATATTTATTTTATACTTTGAATTATAATTCTGAAACCACCTTTATAAATTGATAAAGAGGTGCAAGGTGAGAACTGTGGTAAGGGCCTGGCTAATGAGAAGTCACAAGCCTAGCTAAAAATAATGATAATAATTAGCCACTATCCCCTGTTTGCTTCTCTATAACTGGCACTCTGGAGCCACATAGCTGGTGGTCATAGGGATTCTTAGCTTTCTCCATAGACAACATCACCTTTTGAAACCTTGGGGTAGCTTCTGAGATATCTTCCAGGTCCCGCATTCCAGTGGAAGGGCTGACCCACCCAGACCAGTGGCCCATACCGAGAAACTGACTCAACTGGTCTTGTGACCCCCACCCAAGAACCTGGTCAGCAAAGAAGACAATTTCCATAACCCTATGGTTCTTCCCTGAACCCAGCCAATTAGCAGACTCAATTGCCTATGCCAAACTGTCTTTAAAAACCCTGTCTCCCTAATTCTCAGAAAGGCAGATTTGAGAAATTTCTCCCATCTCCCCACTTGGCGCTATGCAGAATTTACTCTTTCTCTGTTGCAAACTCTGCTGTCTCAGCATGTTAGCTTCTTCTTGGGCAGCTGGCAAATGAACCTGGCTGGGCGACAAGAATCCATACTACTTTGTTTATTTTTTTGCTCAAAGTTTTCCAGCTTTTGACATTGGAAGCTCTTTCAGTTGGCCTCTATGTCCCTTTGATATACCCCCATCATTTTTTGTGTGTGTGTATGTGTGTATTTGTGTGTGTGTGTGTTTTAGCACTTCCTTACTTTATGGCACTACAGTATGTTTTAAGCTCATCTTGTATATTATGTGCCTCAGTTCTGGAACCAGCAATTTTTCCAAGAAGCCCTGGTTGGTTTTATTATTTCTTTATTAAAAAGAAATATCTGGGCACAATATGCTTATTGCTAATAGAGTGTCATTCTTCTAGGCCTTCTCAGCTGACAGAGTGAAAAGATATGTGTGTATACGAGGATAATCCTAGTATACACACATATCTGTAAATATTTTCATAGGTCCATCTGTAATATACAGATTAAATTAAATAATGTATATATTAAATTAAACAAGTTCATACTGATGTCTCCAACTCTAATCCATTACTACATGTGTCATTCCAGCCTGTTCCTCTTGCTTATTGGTAAGTTACCACACTAACAGTGAGAAACCTGGCTGCACTATCCAGCATACATTCACTTAATTGTTCAGTTCCAGTGTACTTGTATGGTAGCATCAGAATTGTTAACCTGCAACCCTACAAGAAGCAACTTTGTCAGTTACACTACAATGCTTATGTACAGAGCCTTTTATCTTTAGTTTTACAGACTCCACTAATTTCTGAAGTTGCTTTGGTCAGCACCTTTTCCTCCCTTCCTTCAGCGAGGTTATTTCATCCATTTGTAACATAGTTAGATTATTTTGTCATAGTTTGTCTTCTATCCTGGGATTCCTTTATCTCCTAACTGATTTTGTTTTAATTTGCATACATTAAGGTTTAATCTTTGTGCTGTAAAGTTATATTGCTTTTGACAAATGAATTTTATGTCATGTATCCACCACTATAGTATCATACAGAATAGTTTCATTGCCCTAAAATAGTCCTGTGTTTCATCTATTCAAATCTGCCCTCTCCTGGAACCCTTGGTAACCACTGCTGTGTTTACTAACTCTATCGTTTTTTTGGGGGGTGGGGTTCTTTTTTGGTTTTTTTTGAGACAGAGTCTCACTCTGGTGCCCAGGCTGGAGTGCCGTGGCATCAGCCTAGCTCACAACAACCTCAAACTCCTGGGCTCAAGCGATTCTACTGCCTCAGCCTCCTGAGCAGCTGGGACTACCGGCATGCGCCACTATGCCCAGCTAATTTTTTCTATATATATTTTTAGTTGTCCATATAATTTCTTTCTATTTTTGGTAGAGACAGGGTCTTGCTCTTGCTCAGGTTGGTCTGGAACTCCTGAGCTCAAAGGATCCACCCATCTCAGCCTCCCAGAGTGCTAGGATTACAGGCATGAGCCACCACACCCGGCCCTAACTCTACAGTTTTGCCTTTTCCAGAATGTCATATAAATGGAATTATACAGTTTGTAGCCTTTCAGACCAACTTCTTTCGCTTGGTAATATGCTTATAAGAGTTACACATGTTTTTGCATGACTTGATAGCTCTTTCCATTATTAAATGATATGCCATTGTGTAGATATATCGCAGTTTGTTTAACCTTTTACCTACTGAAAGACATCTTTGTTGCTTTCAGACTTTAGGGATTATATATAAAGCTTCTGTAAACACTCACATAGAATTGATTTTCAGTTTTATCATTTAAAAAATTATTGAGATATAATTCACATACAATTAACCCATGTAATATGTATATTTCAGTGTTTTTAGTACATTCACAGTATGTATCAATCAGTATTCATTTCTTTTTATGTTTGGATAGTATTCCATTATATGGATATACCACACTTTGTTTATCTTTTCATCAATTGAGGGATATTTGGATTGTTTCCACTTTTTGGCTATTAAGAATAGTGCTGCTATAAACATTTATGTACAAATTTTTGCATTAATATGTGTTTTTATTTCTCCTGAGTATATGCTTATGAGTGGAATTGCTGGGTCATATGGTAACTCTGTGCTTAACTCTGAGGAATTGCCAAACTGTTTTCCAAAGAAGCTGTACCATTTTACATTCCCACCAGCAATGTATGAGAGTTTCAGTTTCTCCACATCCTCACCAATGCTTATTATTGTCCATCTTTTTTCACAGCCATGTCATGGGTGTGAAGTGATATCTCATTGGGA
The DNA here is from genome assembly GCA_963574885.1 of Lepilemur ruficaudatus. Taxonomy (NCBI): domain Eukaryota; kingdom Metazoa; phylum Chordata; class Mammalia; order Primates; family Lepilemuridae; genus Lepilemur; species Lepilemur ruficaudatus. Next base: position 68,853 of record CAUYRT010040202.1, read on the forward strand.
TTTTGCTTTGCATTTCTCTAACAGAATGTTGAGCATCTTTTCTTGTGCTTGACAGGCAGATTTTTTTATGAACACAGTTTTCAAATCAGTTTGGTAAATACTCAGCAATTTTAGAAGAGTATAAGTTATTAATAATATTATGTCTTTTTATTTATTTATATATATATTTATTTTCAATTTTTTTTTTTTAGAGACAGGATCTTTCTCTGTCACTCAGGCTGGAGTGCAGTAGTTACAGTGGTACAATCACAGCTCAGTGTATCTTTCAACTCCTGGGCTTAAGAGATCCTCTTGTCTCAGTCTCCCAAGTAGCTAGGACTATAAATGAGCACCATTGTGCCTGGCTAATTTTTTTTTTTTTAATTTTTTGTAGAGACAGGGTCTCATTATTTTGCCCAGGCTGGTCTCAAACTCTTGGTTTCAAGTGGTCCTTCTACCTTGCCCTCCCAAAGTTTCTGGGATTACAAGTGTGAGCCACACGGCCAGCCTGGTCTTTTAATTTTTATTTGGTCAAATAAATACGGTATAAAAAACCCATATTTGTGAACTCTTATCTGTTACATACCAGGACAACTAAATATTCGTTAGCCAGAGAGGAAACAGAAAGCTCATGTTGCCCTATGTAGTTCTTTCCTGAGTATGGGAAGGAGAGATACTACCATATAGGGCAGTTGACAAGGTGTTGGAGTACTTTCAGTTGCCACAATAACCATGTGTGCTACAGGCATTTAGTGTCTGTGGACCAATTGATATTGTACACTGTGTGGAAGAGCCTTGCACTATTAATAAATGTCCTATCCCAAATGTCACTGAACATCCCAGATGAAAATAACAGTCAGATGCATGAGTAAATAGAAACTAAAAGATAGAAAAGGTAAAGGGTAGAGCTTGAAATTTGCAAGCGATAAAAGCAAGAATAAGTAAATAGTAGTTAACTGACAACTTTCTGGGACTGATAGGGGATACAACTTCCTTTCTAAAAATGTCTTGAGTCTTAAATCATCTCTGGGACCTATGTATGTCATAGTCTTTTTTTATGATGATCTTTGGGTCACTTCAAATTCTTGTTCTTTTCATTTATATTTTGTATCTTCATCCTGACTACCTAACATTATTTAGATTACCTAATGTGGCATCTGGTCTTTGCAATCAAAAATTGCTAACCAGTACCTTTTTTTCCCCTCCTATAAAGACATATAGAGAGTGAAATTTGAAAGGAGTGTTCAAGTTCCCACTTTACTCTGACATTATTTATATAAGCTATTAGGAGAAATATTTTCATTCTGGTTTACAAAAATGACACATAATTGTGGTATCTTTAAAATATTAATCTGGCAAGATCATTATTTTGGATGCTTTGATTAATCATTTTTTCTATGCAATGCTAATGAATTGCTTTCTAAGGTCACATGAAATTATGAAATTGAAGCCTACTTCAAATCAAATGTTTGAGTAGGGGAAAGAAGCCAGTGGTTTGCATACTTATTCTGAGTATATAGAATATGATTCTGAAGTATTTTCAGCATTATAAAGCAGAAATTGACATAGAAAAAAGTGAAAACTTCTTAATCTAATTTCTATTGGTAGGTAGTATAGCTCAATTGTGTTGAAGTAGAAATCTGTCAAAAGAATAAAAAAGTCACACTTTGTACATATCAAAGCATTTACTTTCTATTTAGTTGAATTTTGTGAGTTGCCAAAATGCTAAGTTCATCTTTTTCCCAGCAATTAGAGACTGGAATGCATTGTTCTATATTACTGTGATTGAGCCCTAGCAGTCTGTTCCAATGGTGGCCCCCAATGAACCAGTTTCCTAGTATTCATCCCCTTTTGAAATTGTGTCCTATCAAATCCAGGCTGGACAAATTATGTGCTTAATCAAAAGAATATGTCAGAGTGACATGGTGCCAGTCTCAGAACTAAGCACTAAAAAGTCTGTAAGTTTCCACTTTTGCACTCATGAGAACCTTGACCCTCCAGGCAAATAGTTCAGCTATACTTCTAGAAAGAACACGTGAGAAGCACCAAGGAAATGAGGGGCTCTGTGACTACACAGAAAGAGAGAGATGTCTAGTTCTCTCGAATTCCCTCCTGCCCCCAGCTGACTTGCCAGCTGAATTCACCCACAGAAGTGACCAGCAACCAGACAAGCAGAAGAATCAGTAGCTAAGCACAGGCCAGGCTGCACAATTTTAAACAAATTAAATAGTTGTTCTTTCAAGCCAATCAATTTAGATTGCTTAGTTTTGAAGGAATGAATAACTAGAAAAAGCTACTGTATATCCAGCACTACATAATTTGCCAAGAAAGTACAGAGACTAGAAAGTGAAAGTGATACATGTTTGACTTCCAGCTTTTGAACTGGAGTACGGTATGCATCTTTTCATGGAACTTTTGGAAATTATATTTTTATCAATAATATATTTCAGCTACCTTTCACATTATTCAAAATATGGCCTGGACTATTCATTATATTTAGCATTTTTGTGGGCAAATGAATTTTCACCTTCTAACAGGTAACTTATAAATAAACTTTGGGAGCACATTAATTTACTGGGTGTTACCTATATCATCATATGCAGTCCCTCACGGTCTAATTTCCAATTATTACAGTAATTCAGACAAGGAAGAAATTTGGAACTACTTGCATGATTCAAGAAAGATGCAAGACACTCTGTATCAGGAAATGATAGGAAGGAAAGGGTCAGAATGAGCCAGGCATAAAAGAAGAAGGCATACATTCTAAAGGAGGTGTGACATGTTCCAAGGCAAGGCAGCAGAAGGAAACCGACGTGTTAGAAGGATATGCAGGGATTTGGTTTATAATCACACTGGATGGGTGAAAAGGATTTTAAACAAATTACTCAAAGATAACTGAACAATAGTTCAGTTTTCTGAACTTTCAGTTCAGTTTTCTATCCATGTAAAACCAAGGAAATTACATGGTTAGGCTATGTTTTAGAATTTTGAATTTGGAAGCAATTCGTTGTAGAAAGGGAAAAGATTCAGCAAAATTTTAAAAGGCCTTAAAAGGCCACTATTTTCAGCAGCTTTTTCTAGTATTCAAAAGAGATTTTTAAATTCACATTTTTTGTTTTGTTTTTAATTTTTTTAATTTAAGTAGTTTTGGGGGTACAAGGTACAAGTGGCTTTTTGTTACATGGCTGAATTATATAGGGGAGAAGTCTAGGCTTTTAATATACCCATCATTTGAGTGGTGTACATTGTATTCAATAGGTAATTTTTTAATATTTTCAAATATAAAATAACTGAATGAATGACAGTAAGTACAGTTTAGTCATATTTCATATGATGTTATAGTAACATCAAATCTTCTTGAATAAAAAGTCAAATTCTTTGATCATATAACTTTGATGATGATCCTAGGCTCTTCCATTATACATTAAATAAAGAAGTATATAGTTTTTTACTTGTATAGCCTTTGATATCCTGGAAAAAAATTGTTTATAATGACTTTCCTTAGCAATATTTTGTGCATGTATATGTCTATATGTGTTTTTCTCTTTTCAATTTTTATTCCAAACACGATTTTTCATATTTTGACTGGACATTAAATAGCAGAATATTTTCTTATGCATTTCAGTATGTCTCCTTGTGAAGAGAAAAGATATTTAAGAAAAAAAGTTCTGCTAGGCACTAAAGAAATAATTGAATCAGGATGAAATAGAAAGTGAAAATTTCTTCTCCAATTCTCATTTTAGTTCCAATTTTTTTTAGAATATCCTGTATCAATGTACTTCATATTTTTTTTTTTTTGCAGAGAGTATTATAGGAACTGAGACAAATATGTTGTTGGAATTTATAATATTACCTCTATAAGCTTTGTAAACAAAGAATTTGTTTATACACAAATGTACCACCTAATGAGCAGATCCCAGTCCTAATAAACAGTTATGGTCAGAGTTATTGCTAGACAAGCAGATCTATAGGGTCTGTTCAATTTATATTCCTAGAAGGATGAGCTGGGTTAGAACTTCTTCTAGCACACAACCTGGATGTTTTATTCCATACAACTTTATAGAAATTGGTGGAAGTCTTTCCAAATTAGGTAAAGTGTTTTAGAGGGCTTAGTGCTTAAACTTCCTGGATTGGTCTCAGTGCTAATTTAGGCTTTAGTGGCATGTAGTAACTACATGAGGCATTTTCTATGGCCAGAATTGATGTGATATGTGCTCTGTGATTTATAGTGGTATGTCATATCACTCGATTACAGGCAGTTTATTTCCCATTGAAATATGTAGCCACAAACTTTAACTGAATAAAGAATGAATTGAATAAGAAGCGTGACGACTGTTTCTAAAATGCTAATTCTGTATATATTTTTAAACTTGTATGCCTTAGAATCTATATTATAAAATATAGAAATTCTTTTGAAATCCAGAAATGTTGCGTGTTTTTGGAAAGCATTACTCTAAATGGATATAATTTAGATTTTAAGTATTGTTTGTGATAAAATGTTAAAGGTAGTTTTTGATTTGAAATATTTAAATTAGAGATGCTTATAGATTAATATCAAAATTAAGACTCATAAGCGGATGTTAATTCTAATTCTTTTTACTGTCATATAAGTATAAAATTGTATTTTTATCTCTAAGGTAACATAATGAACCATGAATCTAAAATTTGAAAAACTGTATACTAATGAACTTATAATTCCCTGGTGCATATGTTGGGAGGGCTTTTTTCAAAGCATATCTGAAAGTATAAATAATCTCTTTTTAGTGTTTGATTAGCAGCAAAATTAGTGAGCTAGAAACATTCTATTCATAATACAATAGAGATGTAGGAAAGTTGGAAATTCTCCAATTGGGTATTTGGAAACAGTGACAACTTAATTGTTCTGAGGTTGAGAGACAAATTATTGATTACATTTTCCCAGTAAAGTATTATCTTTAAAATTAAAACTAAATTTATTGGTATCTTTTGCTAAGAAAATGCTCATCTCTTATTACATAACGTTTGGCATATCGTAGGTGCTCCACAAATATTTTTTTTAAATTAATTCTAGGTGCAGATATACTCATTAATTATAAATCTGTTGGGCAGTCTGCTTATTTGAACTTAATAAAAAATACAGATTTTATTATTTTTCTATCTTATGGATTAGACACAGTCAGAAGATATGAATGTTGATGCCATGTTTTGTGATTTTATGAAGCAAATTTGTTATTTATGACATTTTGACTCAACATTTCTATTTTTATTTCTAGCATACAAATAATATCTGACTCCTAGGAAGTATAAAGGCAATTTGCTATGTATTGATGTTTTTATCTTTTCTATAATGCCTCTTAAACATGTATTTTTTAAATATAAACCTGCACAATAACAGAAAAAGTGAAAGTGCCTACATATTAAATGAAATATTTAGAGCAATATTTCTTAAGCTATGTCTACTCAAGGTGAAGGTAAAAATTTTCTAGGCAGCCTAAGAAATTATGCTAAAACGAGTTGCCTCTGTGTGTATGAGTGGGTATATATTTGCTTCAGTAATGTGTGTGATTTACAATAAATGGGAAAATAAATACTTCTTGTGGCTAAGTGGGAACCTCAGTACCTCAAGTTATGTTATGTATTACATTAAAGAATGTTTTAAATATTCAAAGTCAGCATTATGTTTATATGCATTAGGGAAGTTCTTCCAGTTTGTAGAAGCAGCATGCTTACAGCAAACCTGGAGTTGGGAGGGGAGAAAGAGGATTAAGGGTGAATAGGGATAGTCATGAACTAACCAAAAATGTGAAAATACTTTTATTATTCATTGGACAAGAAAATTACAGAATGAGGTATGCAGAAAATCCCCACATTCTTACATGTGTGGTTTCAGTTTTTAAAGTGCTGCAGAACAGAGGCAGGGTAACAAGTTTGGGTACTTCCAAATGACTTTTGCATCTGGAAGAAAAGCCAGATATGGCAAGCTTTATTCTAATCTATCACCAAATCTATCTGGTCCCATCATCAACAAATATTTATAAATATGTAATATTTGTGTGTGTGCAATACTATCTTAAGTTGCAAGAAGAAAAAGAATCATTAAACATAGTTTCTTAAGTTGTATAGTTTTATTAGAAATCCAAGAAATGCCCATAGATCAATATTAAGAACTGGTATCCCTGCTATGTTTTAAATATGTGTAACTAACAAGAAAATGAAAAAAAAAAATGGACAAAAGATGTGGAATCAAGTTGGAAAGTTATTATAATAATCCAAATGAGAAGCATTATGAATCTGAAATATTACAGGACAAGAACAGAGTGAAAGGAAAACAAGAGGTAGATGATGTTGCAGAGATTGAAATGAAAATATTGTGCAGTCAGAGAGATGTTAGGACAGATAAAATAAGAAAAAATAATAGTAACTGGTATTTGTGACATATTTTTACATCTATATTCATGAATAATACTGTCTAAAATTTTCTTTCTTTAATGTCATTGTCTGGTCAGGGTATCAGGGTAATGCCAGCCTAATAAACTGAGTTGAAATGCCTTCCTACCTCATCTATTTTCTGGAAGAGTTTGTGTAGAATTGTTATTATTTGTGCCTTGAATATCTGGTAGATTTCACTAGTGAAGTGATGAATTCAATTCTTTAGTAGATATAGAGCTATTTGGGAGTGAGTTTGGAGGCTTGTCTTTAAAGGAATTTATCTATTTCATCATTATTATTAAAAACATGGCAAACGTTGTCATAAAATTCTCTTTTTGGCAGGAGCAGTGACTCATGCCTGTAATCCTGGCACTTTGGAATGCCAAGCCGGTAGTATTGCTTGAGATCAGGAGTTTGAGACCAGCCTGAGCAACATAGCAAGACCCCCATCTCTACAAAAAAACAAAAACAAAACCCAAAAGCTATCCAGGCATGGTGGTGCTTGCCTGTATTCCCAGCTACTCTGGAGGCTGAGGTAGGAGGATTGCTTGAGCCAAGAGTTTGAGGTTGCAGTAAGATATGACCATGTCACTCTAGCTCAGGCAACAGAGTGAGACCCTGTATCAAAAAAGAAAAAAAAAAGTCTTATTCCTTTAATGTCTATGGTATTTGTGGTGATATTCTCTCTTTAATTTCTGACATTGGTAATTTATGTCTTCCATTTTTATCTTGATCAGTTTGGCAAGATTTTTATAGATTTTATTGATCTTATCAAAGAATCAGCTTTTGGTTTCACTGGTTTTCCTCTACTCATTTTGTTTTCAATTTCACCAATTTCTGCTCTTAACTTTATTATTTCCTTTCTTTTGCCTGCTTTGAATTTACATTGTACCTCTTTTAGGGGGGCATATTCTTAAGGTAGAAGCTTATAACATGGATTCGGGACTTTTTAATAAAAGCATTTGATACTTTAATTTCCCTCTAACAACTGCCTTTGCTGCATTCTGAAAATTTTGATATGTGTGTTTTCTATAGTTATAATTTCAAAATATTTTTGGTTCCCATTTAATCATTATGAAAATCATTTGACATTAGTAGGAAGATATTATGGCAACATGTTAGAAATGAAGAAATGAAGACCCAGGCAAATTGAATACTCAGATCTGGGTTTTGAAACCAGATAGTCTGCTTCTAAATATCTTGCTCTTCACACTATATCATGTGGCTTTTCAGAATACTTTGTAAGTTCTCAGATGTGGAAGACTTGAAGAAAGTTGATGATATCACTCAAGGTTTTGAATACAGGAAAAGAAACAGAATTTTTTTTGGAGGGTGTGTTAGTTGTTTTACATTATGATGAGTTAGAGGTATTGATGTGAGAAATAAAGGGCTGTCTAGATAAAGTACCCATTCCTTGAAACAATCTGAAATCTGCCCCTAGAGACTATTTCATCCAGAAGAAAGGCACTTGCTATTTTCTACTCTTCAGCTACTGTTAGTTAAATTGGGCTAAATAGTGTTTCATTTATTTCTCACCTACACCTTTCCACTTTGAGGTACAGACTTCAGATCTACGAAAACAACCGGGAACAAGTCACAGTAGGATCCTAGAAAGAGCACAGTGGGTTTTGTTGGTATAAAACCTACGAGTAAATCCTAGCAGAAAGTGATAAAATCTAGAAAAACTCTGGTAAATACACATCCTGGTCTGTTATATTTTATGCAAAAATATTTGCATTCTTTCAGAGTAACAGAGTATCAGTTATGGGTATAAAAAGATGTTCTCTCAAAGGAAGAAAGAACATGATAGAAATTATGAAATATGTGGGAAATATATATGGATCATCCTTCCAATCAAATTTACACCTGAAAAGATTATTCTAAATCACTGTCGGAAAATGTTCTGGAACAAGAAAGTTTGCTTAGCGTCTAAACTGATGCACTTGAAGTGTGGTTACATATCATCTTATTTAAGAATGAGAAAAATAAATAAAATTCAGGCCAAACCTGAGTATATATGTGAAATAAAAATACAAGATAATAGGAAACAGCATCTGGATGACCCAGCAGAAGGGTTGGTTTTGTTTCTGAAAATGATTTGCTGCAGGAACCAGGAAATACTATTAGAAAAAAATTAGCATTTACAAAACTATGCAAGAAGGTATTGCTTTTTATAAAACAGGAGAAAGCTATGTAAAGAGATAAAATTCATATGAAATGGTAAGAGAATGACAAAATAAAAATGGATTGCATAGAAATTTAAAATTATATTACAAAAATGACAATCCATTAATACTCCAAAAAGCTTAATCATGATGTACAGAATGAACTTGAGAAGAACAACCAGGAACAGAAGAAAGAAACAATAAAGCAGTAGAAGACTTAACACAATTTTTTTGTCTCTGATATTTCAGTTAAACATAAAAATACATATAGAGAAATTTGCGAATCAGATAAACTCTATGGTTCTTGTCCTCAAAAGTATGTACCCATGTATAGACACATAGAACTCATGTCAATTTCAAGAAGGTTCAAAAACTTCCTAAATAGCATTCATGTATCCCATAGTAAAGTGAAGAGTTTCTAATATGCAGTGGAGCTGAATAATATAATTCAGTTGGTTTTAAAATAAATATTCCATGAACACATTTTTGCCCTCAACTGGCTATGACCATCACATCCCCACTCAAATATGTTTGAGAAATGCAAGGATAAGTAATATTAAGCAGATTCCATTACTTCATTACTTCTCAGGGTCTCTTGTATGCAATGTATCAATATGTGGCTATTTAAAAATATGCTTACTTCCTTGCTCTAAGTATTTGACATATGTTTATCTTACAATCCTCCTAATAATCCTATGAGTACTATCATTTTGCCTATTTTACTGACACAGAAACTGAGGAAAAGCGAGAGTAAATAACTTGCCTGATCCACAGGAGCTGGGAGTCAACAATCTGGTCCAGAGTCTGTGTTATTAACCACTACAATAAAAACAGGAAGCAGAGCATATAGGGAGCATTAAACATTTTATTTTGAGGTGAACCTATTAATATTCCATAGAAGCAGTGTGTTAGTATAGTTTAGATAGTAGTAATATGAATAATTAGGTAGAATGAATAACACAAATACATACAAAACTTATACATAGACAGTTAAATAACTTTGAAAACTAACAAGCAATACATAAAATATTTACAAACTCAATGATCTATTAGGCAATTAAAAATACCTCAAAATATTCCGACCATAAATTGTACATTCTATTAATATTTTCTTTGATAACAACACAATGCAACTAAACGCGATTAACGGTATTAGTTATAATTACAGTTGCTGATGCTGGACCTCAAAATACAGATCCTTAAATGAGATAAAAGTTTATTTCTTTTTCACAAACAATTCTTACATAAGCCATCTCGGTAGATAGGGCACCTCCTTGATGTCAGGAATCCAAGCTTCTTCCATACACCTCAACCTGCCATTTCTACCCTGGAGTCCCAGGTAGCTGCTCCAGCTCCTCTCTCCTTCATGTCTGCATTTTAGGCATTAAGAAGAAGAAGACATACTTTTCCTTTTACAGTAAGAATTTGCATCAGTTCATCATCCCATCACTTTCACTCATGTTGCCTCATCGAACTTAGTTACATGGCAAAACCTCGCTACAAGAGAGGCTGGGATGTATTACTCTTTAGGTTGGTTGTCATGTGCTCAGCCAACAAAATATATTACTATATAAGAAGGAGTTAACTGATATTAGAGTGCTGAGGCAACAAGTAGCTTCTGCTAGAAAGAAAAATTCTCTTAACTCTGATAAAAGATAAAATCAAAATTATAAATACAAAAGGTTTAAAACTGGTGCGATGCTGCCAGACCTATACGCAAAAGAAAATTTAATACTTAAATGATTTTACATTAAACAAGAAACAATGAAAATAAATGAATTTATCTCTCAAGTCAAGAAGCTAGAAATAATTCTTTTAAATGAATATAAGAAAAGCAGGGAAGAATTAATAAAGATACAAATGTAGATTAATAATTTATTAAAAAACAGTGGAATTATAAATAAATTTGAGTTCTGGCTCTTCAAAAGACAATTAAAAAAGATAAACTGCAGAAAATGCACATCAATAATACAAGAAGATGCATATCCTTAGCATTATATATGAAAGAGAGAATATAACCACAGATATCAAGGAAGATTAATAATCATAAGTGTATACCAGCAATTGATACAGTGCCTGGCAAAGCCTCTGACACAAGTACCAGGACCTTAATTATTAATTAATGAACTAGTTAATAAACCCTGGCCCACTAAAGTCTCTTGTCTATAGAGTAACTAATATATAAATCTACTAAAATAACGAAATCAACTTAAGAGGATATTAGAAATATAGATCATCAAAGTAGAGAAGATGGAAGGAAATCAGCAGTTTTCTATCACATTGTATGTACCAGGAGCTTTACATACTTTTTAAAATTTATTTAAGCTTCATAGCCCTATAAGGTAGGTTCAAAGCTGAGGAAACTGACATTCAAAAGATTAGTAATTTGCTCAATCTCAGGCAGTAAATGATTGAATTGATGTCTGTTTAGTCTGCCTAACCTGAAAGTTGAGGTTCTTTCTATTGCTTTGTCCTTTTTTGTTCTTTCTAAGACTTCTTTTTGCCAAGAAAATCATACCAATTTCCTTATATCTGAGCAAGTTCATTTTATCTATTTTACTGGTTTAAATATTGGGATTTGTGTAAGATCTCTTTTGAAAAAGGAGTTTTCTGTTCAAAAAAATTTTTTTGAAAATTATTACATCTAGGTAGGAGGGATCTTACCTATGGCAGAAATTTCTCCCAGGTCTTAGGACAAACAGTATTGTTTTTAATCAACTGCTTTGTTTTATCTTTCAGATACTTGTGGGTATTACAATTCACTGTGCTTCTCTCTTCTCTTGGCTGGTAGGAAGATCAAAAAGCAGAGATCAGTTTTTCTCCAAAACCCTACAACACAGTATCTCATGCATGTTTTTTGGTACCATTCATATCTTGGATTTTATTTTCCCTATATTTTTCGTTTTATTTTTAGTGTCTTTATTTTACCCATGATGTTGTAAATACTTTTGTAAGTATTTAAAATAGGATGTGTACTAGGTGTTGTGTGTATAAAAATATATAAACTGATAAATAATTTTCCTAACCACTCTCTTAGTTTTGAACATTTAGTGCATTCATCATATTTGTTTGCTTTCCTAACATAATTTTTTAGTTTGTCCTGGCACTACCAATGTTTGAAATTTCCAATTTTACCACTACCACATTTATAACCTATATTATTATAACCCATGTGTACTTTAATAATATGAATAATAGGACTTTGGTATAAAAAAGGAAGAAAGTAAAACGTAAGAAGGGAAAGCATAAAGAAATTCATTTGATTATAGAGTGAATATCAAGGAGGGTGGTGAGTAAACCAAATGATGGTTGAAGAGAATATGGTAAACTCAGACTTGATTTGTTCTAACAATAATATCTAAGTATAAGCTGGTAGGTTGGAGCAGAGCTGTAGCAATTTCAAAATGGTAACAATTGTGCTGGGAAGGCAGAGGGTAGCACCAGGATTTCAAGGCACTGTTTTTCAGTTTACATAAAAATCCAGCTAACAGCTAGCATTAAGGATCAGAGTCTGATACATAGGAAGTCATATCTAGCAGCTATCAGAAATGATTTAATAGGCAAAAAAATTCTTATTTTCACTTTCATTTTTGATAATCTCATCAGTCTAGCAAATTCTTAAGTGTTTATTAATTAAATCTACCTTCTTATTAAAACTTTTTATAAATTGTATCACCTCGCTATTGTATTAATATTTTAATTATCAATTTCTGTGAGCTCTTTACCCTTTTTATAGTTGCTGAGCTATTTTTCCAGTGTTTTAAATATATAAGTAGATTATTTACAGTTGGAGAACTTGTGTGTGGATTTTAAGTGTTTCCTTTTTAATATATTGATCACCTCAAGAAGTAGTAATCCCAATTGTTGGTAAGGTGGATATCTTGGAATAGATCAACATTCCCGTTGAGAACAATCAAAGGTAATTTTAAAATGCAAAAAACTCTCTGCACTTTCTACTTAAAGTAATTTTTCTGTCAACCTAAAATTGCTCTAAAAATAGTTTATTAATTAAAAATACACATGTATGCTATAATCTGAATCTTTGTGTCCCCCTCAAAATTTATATGTTGAAATCCTTACTTCAAGGTGATATTAGTAGGTGAGGCCTTTTGTGCAGTCACTAGATCATCAGGGCAGGGAACTCATGAATGAGATTAGTACCCTATGAATGAGATTAGTACCCTGATCATCAGGGCAGGGAACTCATGAATGAGATTAGTACCCTTAGTACGCCTAAGGGAGCTCCTTCTCCCCTTCCACAATATAAGGACACAGTGAAAAAACACCATTTATGAGCCAGACACTTCTGCCTTGATCATGGACTTCCCAGACTTCAGAACCCCGAGAAATTAATTTTTGTTGTTTATAAGCTACTCAGTCTATGATATTTTGTTATAGCAATTTGAAGGCTTTGAGGAACTGCTGGAGTAAACAGTAAACTAGAGAGACTCAAGATTTTGGATGGAGGCCAATTTAAATAGTAAGTAAGCTCGTAGACAGGATGTGGGTTTTTCCCTGAGGACATTCCTCAATCCTGGCCTCAAGATAAGAATCTGTGCACATCAGGTGTTGGGCAGCTGGGAGGGGGGAGAAGGAGATGGGTCAATCCACACACATGTGTGTGGTGTGCACTTTCTGGGGGATAGGCAAGCTTGTAGCTCTGACTCAGGAGGTGCAAAAGCAATATATGTAACCAAAGTGTTTGTACTTGCATAATATTCCAAAATGAAATAATAATAATAATAATAATAATAATAATCTGAGAATTCAGGCTTTCTTCTTGCAGCAGAATGAATTCTTGGGACAGAGAAAACAGCAGAGCTTTTGGTAGGTGCATGGGATAAAAGATGAAATTTGAGAACTGTGGGGCCAAAATCCTAGCAAGAAGGGAGAGGTAGAAAGACTCTGACACATGACAGGTTTTCCTCACAGGATATTTGTCATTCTCTGAAGCTGCACAGATGAGAGATAAGAAGTTTCTGAAAAATAAACGGTAGATTTTTACACTCTTATAAAACCGAACGAACAAAAATAAAATTTCGTGGTCTACAAGGGAGAAAAACACAAGTGAATAAACTAAATTACAGAATGGAAATAGTAGACGATACACTGAATAGAAGCAAACCAGAAGCCAGAAAAAAATTATACTAAAGCTGCAAATGATCCTGACTTAGCATGGTTCCTGATTAAATTAAGCCCTCACATTCTATTCCTGGCCAAAAAAAAAATTGCTGCAGGATGATAATATATGGAGACATTACACCAGCAAAAATTTATGAATGACATTCAAATATAAAGTATTAAACATTCAAAAAGATAAGACTACATGAATTTAAAAAACAAGATTTAAAAACTGATAAATATATTGGAAATTAACCGGCAAGAATTTTTAAGTAAATATGATTAGTATTTAAAAAAGAGGAAAAGATGGAGAAAATAGATGAAAATATTGAGAATTCCACCAGCAAATTAGAATATGTAAAAATAAATAAATGAAATTTTAACCTAAAAAATAATTGAAATAACTCTAAAGATGGGTATAACAGAAGACTATACACAATACAATAGAGAATAAGAAACTGCAAAATGAATTAATAAAATCATGCAAACTGAAGCACAGACAAAATGAAAATACAGAAAAGCATAAGGTTAATGTAAGACATAATGAAAAAATATAATATGCATATAATTGGGTTCCATAAGAAGAACAGAGAGCAAATAGGGTAGCATTAGTATTTGAATACATAATAGCCACACATATTCAAATAATGATGAAAGATAGCAACCATAGAATTCAGAAGTTCTGGCAAACCTGAAAACATTATGTGTAAGTAAAATTACATGTAGGCACATCATAATAAAGCTGCTTAAATCCAAAAACAAAGACAAAATTATAAAAGTACCTAAGACAGTAGAAACATTGCCTCAAAAAGCATCAAGATTGACAGTACACTCTTAAAGAAACAATAAAACTAAAAGACAGTGAAATGATATTTGAAGTTCTGGAAGGGAATCTTATTCCCAGAGAAAATATATTTTAAAAATTAAGGTGAGATAAAATTTTTCAGATAAACAAATACTGAGAAATTTTGTTGCTACCAGAGGTAAACTAAAAAAATAAATATTAAAGAGAGATCTTCAGAGAAAAGGAAAACAATCTCAGGGGGGAAAAATCAAAGAAAGAAATGAATAAGGAAAAGTAATAAGGGTAAGCGTAAGTATATGACTAAATATGAATGAATATTGATGTTAGATAAAAATACTAATGGCTTGAGAGCTTTACAATGTATATAGAATTAAAATGTGTCATAATAATAACAAAAAAGGGAGGTGTGGAACAAATTGAGTCAAACCATTCCAAAATTTTTGTATTGTCTGGTCAGTGAAAAAATAATCAATTATAGTCAAAGATGCATGTTTTAATAGCTATGGTAACCACAAAAAGACAAAGAAAAAGAATGTATAACTGGCAAACTAATAAAAGGAAAATAGAATAGTATAAAATAACTGAGTAATCCTAAAGAAAGTAAGAAAGGACATAAAAAATATAAAACAAGTGGGTTACATGGAACACAAATAGTATGATATTACCTATTAAACCCTTATGAGTAATTATATTGAATATAAAGGGTTTAAATATTCTGACTAAAAGATTAAAAAGTAAAACCTAACCATGCTATTTATTAGATGTACACCTTAAATATAACACAGAGACTGACTGTGAAAGGACATGAAAACATATACTATAAAAGCACTATTCAAAAGGAATCTGCGTATTACATTAGTATAAAACAAACTAGATTTTAAGACTGGATACATTTCTAGAGAAATACTGATAAAAGATTAAACCAACAGCAGAATATAAAATTACAAATTTGTATAAACCTAGTAACACACACATATATATAAGTGACTATAGATAGATGATAGATAAGCAAAAATTGGCAGAAATAAGAAGACAAAAAAAAATTGAAAAGCATATGAGAGAATTTAATTCATCACTATTCATAAACAATAAAAGAAACAAAAGTTGTTAGAATATAGAGTGTATAAACAGCACAACAAATGACTTATTGGCATAAATTAAGCAGTGAATTCAATTACGAGAAAATATACATTATATTTAAATGCATATGGACATGTACCCAAAACTAATCTTAACAAATTTCTTTTGTTATCTGTGTTAATTCAGCCAAAGTGAATTGTTTTAATTTTTTTATTTCAGCATATTATGGGGGTGAAAATGTTTGGGTTACACATATTGCCCTTGCTCCATCCAAGTCAGAGCTTCAAGCGTGTCCAACTCCCAGACAGTGCACACCACACAAATTTCAAATAATTGAATAACACAGAGAATAGGCTCATGGCCACTATTGAATTAAACTATAAAATAATAGTATAGATAACTAGAAAATCTCCAACTTTTGGCTATTAAGGAACATACTTTTACATAAGTAAAAGAAGAAATCACAATGGAAGTTAGAAAAACTTTCATGATATGGTATACCATAACTTTTGCAATGCTATCAAAGTAGCATTTCTTAGAGCCATGCTTATAGCCTTAAGTTCTTATACTAGAAAAGAAAAAGTGCTGATAATCAACACCTAAGTTTCCATCTCAAGAAGTCAAAAAAGGAACAACACATTAAACACAAAAAATAGATTAAATGAAATAATAAAGGTATAAGTGGAGAAATCAATGAAATGCAGTAGAAAGCAAACACACTACAGAGAAATTTAACTAAGTGCAAAATTATTTCTTGTATTTGAAGAATAGCATTCCTAACCACCCACAGGGCTGATCAAATAAAATAAGAGGGAAAACCCATTTACCAGTATCAGGAACAACAAAAAGAACATCACTATAGGTCCTTCTGACATTAAAAGATAATATATTTTGAATGACTTTACAGTTTGACAATTTAGATGATATAAAAAAAATTGCTTGCAAAACAATACCTGCCAATGTTGTCAGAAGAATAGGAAATTGAATAATTCTAAATATATTTTAAATTGCTTCAAAATTTTCAAAATTTTACACAAAGAAACATCCTCTTAAGTTGACTTCACCAGTGAATTCTCCCAAACACTGAGGAAGAAATAACACCCATCCCACACACAACTTTCTAGAGGATTAAAAAGCAGAGAAAACACTTCTCATTCTTTTTATGAAGCTAACATAACCTGGCTATCAAAATCTAGCAATAGTATTACAAAAAATTAAAATTACACATCAACTTCTTTCATGAACAAAGATGAAAAAAAGCCCTGAACAAAATATCAGCAAACAAACAGAGCAATATATTAAAATGAGTCAGTTTCATTCCATGAATCGTAATGGTGTTTTAGCAATCAAAATAAATCATACAGTGGAGAAAAGACACCCTATTGAATAAATGCTGCTGGGAAAATTGGATAGCCATATGCAGAAGAATAAAACCAGACCCATATCTCTCACCACATACAAAAATTGATGTAAGTTAAATACTTAAATGTAAGACCTGATATTATAAAAATTCTAGAAGAAAATCTAGGAGAAAATTTTTGGACATTTGACTAAGACCTCAAAAGCAAATGCAATAAAATCAAAAACAGACAAATGGGACTTAATTAAACTAAAATGCTTCTGCAGAGCAAAAGGTATAATCACGGAGTAAATAGACAACCTACAGAATGGGAGAAAATATTTGCAAACTATGTGTCCGACAAAGGGCTAATATCCAGAATCTACAAGAAACTCAAACTCAATAAGAAAGAAACAAATAACTTCATTAAAAAAGTGGGCAAAGGACGTGAACAGACATTCTTTAAAAGAAAACATACAAATGGTCAACAAGCATGAAAAAATACTCAACATCACTAATTATCAAAGAAGTGCAAATTAAAACCACAATGAGATCCCATCTTACACGAGTTAGGATGGGTATTACTAAAAAGTCAAAAAACAATTGATATTGGTAAGAATGCAGAGAAAAGGGCATGTTTATACACTGTTGGTGGGAATGTAAATTATACAATTTCTGTGGAAAACAGTAAAAGGTTTCTCAAAGAGCTAAAACAGTACCATGTGATCCAACAGTCCTACTATTGGGTATCTACCAAGGCAAACAAATAGTTCTATCAAAAAGATACCTGCACATATATGTGTATTGCAGCACTATTCACAATAGCAAAGATATGGAATCAACATATGTGTCCACCAATGAAGGACTGAATAAAGAAAATGTGGCATGCATATGCCATAGAATACTACTCAGCAATAAATATGAATGAAATCATGGCTTTTGTAGCAATATGGATGGAATTGGAGGCCATTATCTTAAGTGAAATAACTCAGAAACAGAAAGTCAAATATTGCATGTTCTCACTTCTAAGTGAGAGCTACATAATGCGTGCACATGAACATAGAATGGAATAACAGACATTGGAGACTTGGCAAGGTGAAAGGGTGGGAGGGGGGTGAGGGATGAGAAATTAATGGATACAATGTACACTATTCGGGTGATGGTCACACAAAGAGCCCAGACTTCACCACTATGCCATATATCCGTGTAACAAAACTGTACTTACACCCCCTAAATCTATAAAAAAATTAAAAAAGAATAGCACTAAAGTAATTTAAGACAAAAAATAAATCACTATATTTGACCTTAGCAGAAAAAAAAGAACAGAAAATTACATTGATAGGTTAAAAAAAATAAACATCATTCATTAAAAAACAACTTTTAGTAAGGTAGGAACAGATGGGCTCTTCTGTTCCTACATAGGAACTTCAGATAAAGTGTCTACAACTGTTATAATTAATGGAGAATTATTGAAAACATTTTCAGAGTGTGGGAATGGGACAAAAGTTTCTGGAGGTGCCAGCTAGTGTAAAAAGGCATAAAAAAAGAAATGAGAGGTATAAGGTATTACAGGAAGAAATAAAATTGTCATTCTTTACAAACTGTATGATTACATATGTAGCAAATCCAAGAAGTATCTAGACAAGTTATTGAAATTCATAGGTGAATCTAGCAAAGTCACATATCAAAATCAATTGCATATCTATATACCAGCAACAGAAAATATAAAAGAAAAAATGTAAAGGTAACTTTTACAATAGCATAAAATGCAAGCTATCCAGAAATAATTTAATGAAATATGTGCAAATCCTGTATCCTGAAAGCTATGATACTTTGTTGAGAGAAATTATAGAAGACCTAAATAAATTAAAGGATATAGCATGCTCAAGAATTATAAGACATAACAGTGTGTAAGATGGCCATACTCCACAAAATGAGGTATAGACTCAATGTACTCCCAATCAAAATCTCAGAAGCAATTTTTTTGGTGGAAATTGATCAGCTGATTCTAAAATTTGTATAGAAATGCAAAGGTCCAAGAACAACCAAGGCAGTTTTGTAAAAGAATAAAGTGGAAGGACTTTCATTACTAGTTATTATGTCATTGTCAAGCTGCAGTAATTGTGACAGAATTCTATTGGCAAAAATAATAGACACAGACCAGAGGAACAAATGAAAATCCAAAAAGAAATCCATACTTAATGTGGCCACATGACAAAGATGACCCTGAAAGACCATGGGGAATAAATGTTACTGGTTCCATTAAATATCCTATAGAAAAAATTATAATTTTTACAACTATTTCATGCCATACAGAAAAGTAAATTTCAGAAGAATTATAAGCTAAAATTAAAATAATAAATATTAAGAATAAAATATAACAATTTTTTTGTTGGAAGAGGTAAAGATTTATTAAGCAGGACACAGATTGCACTAATTTTACATAAAAGAAAAAATGATACAATGGATAATATCAGAGTTAAAAATGTAAGTTTTACTAAACTACAATTAAAAATGTTCCTTGATCAAAAAACACAATAATAAAGTTAAAACCAAAACACAGTGGAAAAAGTATACATAACAAAAGGCTTTTATCTAGATTATATTAAGAATACCTTTAAATCGATTAAAAAAAAAGCATACAATCCAGTAGAAAAATTGGCAAAGGACCTGAATAGACAATTAACAAAAGGTGATATCCAAATAACCAATGGGTATGACAAAAGGAGCTCAATTTCGGTGATTTTCATGTTAATGTAAATAAAAACTAGATTGAAATACCTACTCACCCACCAGAATGGATAAAATGAATATAGATTATTCTAGCATTGATGAGAAGGCTGTACAACCAAAACCTCATGTAATGCTAGTAAGAATATGAACTGGTACAAGTACTTTAGACAATGCTTGGACAGTACATTCTAAAGCTGCATGTATGCATTGCCAGCAATTCCATTGATTTTAAAACAGACTTATCAACTGTCAGGGTACTCCATCCTCAATCTTCTTTTCATGATTCATTTATATTCTTATGTGTTTATTTTTATATGAATTTTATTCCCACTATTTAAATTAGTTTTTCTCAGTTATATAAAGAAAACAAAAAAATCACTAAAATTCTGTATGTAGGATTTTCCCCAATAATATCAGTATCACAGAAAGAAAACACTGATATGGATAATGGATTGAAGGGAAGAAAGACTAAGTATGGAAGCAAATTTTAATATTGAAGATAAGATGCGATTAGGTAGTGAGATCAGCCTAAGAGTGGCAAGAATAAAGAAGCAGTTAAAGACCCGAGAGATGTTTCTGAAGTATAATTGGTGATTAATTAAATGTGAGGAACATGAAAGGACTAGTTAAGAATAATTCTACCTTGAAATACTTGGTAGATGGTGATATTAAAAGTTCTAGATTTTAAATAGAAGAGGAAGAGGTTTGAACTGTAAGCAAATGACCCTAACTTTGTAGAGTTTACTTCCAAATTGCTTGCAAGATGCCCAAATGGAAATATGACCTAGAGTTCAGAAGAGAAGATGAGGCTCTTTTCTCATCTTTCAAATGTCACTATGTATTGATAAGAAAAATCATTGAAATTACTTTTTTGCAATAAGAGAAGAAGAAAAGAATAAAATCCTTTAAAAAAAAATCAAATTTAAGAGTTGGTTAGAGTGTGAACTGGCTGCTACCTGTAGAATTAAGGTAAATTCCCCCAGGGCAATGATTGTAAGAATGCTCACAAAAAACTCTCCAGATTGGGCCCAGGTTCCTGTCCGTTGCCTTGGTCCAAGTTTCAGCATCTGAGCCCTCAGGTGGATGTGTTATAGATTGTTTTGCTTGATTCCAAGTTTGCCTTTGGATACAGACTTTCTAATCTTTCTCTACTCCATATTCTACAGTCTGTTAGTAAATTTCACTCTACTTCTATGACCAGGTCTATTTTCCAGAACTCCAGCCCAGGAATTGCCCTCAGGGTCCCTCCTACGCTTGAAAGGAAACACTAAGCCGTCATTGAAGCAGGCAGAAAACTAGCAAACAGAGAAGAACCATATTGATTAAACATGATTGAACATGATTTTACTAATCGTTTTATCACTTTTGTATTATCAATAATTTTTCCCACATTGGTGAAAATTAAGTCTAGATGTACTAATTCTTACTGCTTTTCTGGAATCCTTCTGGGCATACATCTATTATCAAAATAATTACCATGTTTTCAGATATTCTGATTTGTTGAAGCTCCTCTTTAACACTACATATTGATTTTGTGGTAGTCTTGCAATGTTTATCAGAAGAATACCATCCAAACTATTCACAAAATGCTCCAATGGTTTCACTTTTTTTGCTCCTTCCCTTGTTTCTTTATTCCCTCTGTTCCTTCCCAAAGTTAAAGGGCTTAACTTTATCTGTGTGTATCTTTATCTTCTTGACATACAATGCCATTTCAAAACACCTTTCACTAAGCCTATTTTAAAATATATTTATCATTCTTTTCACTCTTCTAATATTGAGTTCCATCCCATTAAGTTTTACCTAGAAAGTTTATTTTGGTTAACATTTCAGAGTAATTTTTGTATTAAATATATACTCTCTATAGAGTTTAGAACAATCAGATTTCTGGTTCTTTTTCTTTCTCTTTCTTTCTTTCTTTTTTTTTTCTTTCATTTTTTACAGTAGCTTAACTTCACACACACCCCGCCTCAGACTTTCAAGTAGAACTGTGAGAAACTTCATCATCTAATTGGCATTTTGCTGCATGATGTACCACCCATAAGTAGAATCAATTTTAGAGATTATACAACAAATCCATCCTCACTGCATTTAGGAGGTTAAAAAATAAGTTTTTCAGTCTAAAAGTATTCATAAAGGGATAAATGTTAAAAAGATCAATTCCATAATAAGAGGAAAATGTTTGACATCTGGTTAGTGGGAGGGGGGATGAAAATAAGAAAAAACTAGAGATGATATAATTTCTGAATCCTTACAAGTTTTAAATATTCTAAACCTAGCATAATGCCATCCTCTCTTGTCTCTGAATTTTTCTCTTTTCTCTCTGCACTTTTTATTCCTTAAATCCTTTAATTATAGCCCTACACCAGCTGCAGCAGTGAGAATTGTAACTATGATTTGCTAACACACAAAAGTTTTTTAGTTTGCTACAACTGGTTATCTCCTAAAAAAGATTGGACTTGCACCTCAGCTCTCGAGAAAAAGTGAGGACAATTGTATTCGTGTGAGATTGAGTAAAAGCAGATCCAGGTGGTATAGGGATGGATTATACTGGGCTCAATTTATGCACTCCCTGAGTTCTGCTTCAAATCACCTACAGCTCCAGACCTCAGGCACTTGCCTTTTTGGTGCTGGGCCAGAGGGAGAGAGGCCCTAGCAAAGACTCACACTTTCCATGGTTTTGAAGTCCTGGATGCTGTTCATGGTGCTGACACCTCCAGCACTACAAATGTAGGATCTCCCATAGACTGTACCTACTGACATAAAGACACTGCAACCACCCATTGGCTATATCGAACACATTGAGGCTTTGGCTTCCCCGGCATATACCTGCAGGGGCCAGCTAACACAACCCAGAAAACCGGGGAGTCAATGCTACATGGACAGATTTTAACCAACACAAGAGAAAACAGAAGGAACCAGCAAATAAATTGTTTGCCTTTCCTTCCTGTAATGAATTATTCCCAATTGCCATAGTTTCATATAACCTCTCTGGAAACTTCCTGTAACAATTAACAATCAACCAAAAGCTGTGAAAAGCTGAGGAACATATTCTGTAGCTTCAGTTTTTCCTTCATTTTTGCTTCTCTAAGTTTGTACCCCTAAGAAAACTGTAGCACGTAAACTTTTGCCTCAAGGTCTGTTTTCTAAGGAAGCTTATGGTCTAAAGGTTATGGTAAGACATGATCTAAATATCAGCAAAAAAAAGAAAAGACATTTTTAGATTGGCTGTTCTAAATGACTACAACTAAAACCTAAGGACATGAAAAAGTTGAAAGAAGTATGAAAACATATATAGCAGACAAATGCTAATTTTTTAAAAAGCTATAATAGTTCTATTAGATAGAGTTAAAACCAACTTTAATGAATAAAAAACATACATAATAAGGTGTATAATATATAACTATAAATAATTAATTGCCAGAAAGAGTTAATAATTCTTAATTTGTATGTAGCTGATAAAATACTTTCAAAATGTATACAGAAGAAATGGCTGAAACAGCTATGACAAAATGAAAAATTCCCAATCATAGTGTCATCTATTCACTTCTTTCGAATGTTGATACAGTAAGACAGAAATTGGGAAATATAAATAATTTAAACACATAATTAACATATTTCTAATATCAATTTTTAAAAACTTAGAAAGAAGCAAAGTATCCTTTGACAGATGACTGGAAAAAAGATTGTTGTGTAGTCATTCCATGAAAGTGAAAACATTACAGCTATGTGCAACAACATGGAGAATCTAAGAAATATAGCCTTCAGTGAGAAAAGCATATTGCAGACCACATAGACTATAATAGTATATTATAAAGCTCAAAACCTGGAGATAGATGCATTTATAATAGAAACTATTTTAAAAAGCAAGGGAACAGTAAACTCAATATCCAGGATATTGGTTACTCTTTGGAGTTGGCAGGGGGTCGGGATTTGGAGGAAAGTATAGACATAGCCTCAATGATATTGGTAACATTCTCCCAAACTGGGTGGAGGGTTCATGACTATTTTATTTTCATATTTCATTACTTTTATGTTAAGTTACATATATTATTTTATGTATCAAATATATAAAAAAATGTAAAATTTAAAATTAATTTTAAATAACATGTCTAGTAGGTAGAGCAAGGTCACACTAGTCACTAGTCATTAGTCACTAAAAAATTATTTAGAAAAAAATGAATTTTGATAACTTCATTACTGCCAAGTTTTACTTATTAGAGATTTTGAATTTGGTCTAAAGATCATACTTTACTATTCAGATCACCTAGATTCTTAAATCAAGAAAAAAATAATTTTTAAATGATAAACATTGATTCAACTTAATGGTCTGCTTTCCAACTTCACTTCACTGATTTTCAACATAGAAGGGCTGTATAGTAAGGCCCAGGGAAATTTGGCATGTTTTAGGTAATTTTGTTCAGAAGGGTAACTATAATTTTGGAACTACCAGTGAAAATGCAGTAAAAATTTCTCAGTATAGAGGAATACCAGCATTACTTGATGTCATTTAAATATTCTTTCCTGAATTTCCATATGCTATGTCTACATAGTGTAACTGCTATTTATCCCCACCTGCATACCTATAAACTCTTAGGATAGTAATGCATGGAGCAAGAATGTAAGTGATAAACTTAAGGAACATGAAGTGCTACTCTGTTCATTTTAATGCTACATGAAGCCAAAGGTCCATATATAGACTATATCTTAAATGTACACATGCAGTAAGAGATACATAAGAATTACTAGCTGGTTCCAAACAGAAGTTGAATTTATTCACTTGTTAGCTATAGGAGCTTGGCAGACTTACTATCCTCTGGACATTTTCTGCATTTTAACAATAAAAATAATATGACTCCCTAATTTAGAGGTTTGAAGAGAAGATTAAATAAAATAATATATGTAAAGTTCATAGTACAATGTGGTTTTCATTCATTGTGAGCACTCAATAATTATAAGCCTTTGTGATTATTATTATATGATTGGGGTAGAGCTGACACCTGTGATCAGCTTCTATCTCAAAAGAAACAGCATTGATGTGTTATTTTACTCTTATCTAAGAGTTTGGACGAGGCAAGCTCTTGAAGAAGATGATGTTTATGTGTATGGAGATTAGATACAGAAGACTGATGAGTGTACCAGTTTCAGCTACAAAAACCAGAAGACCCAACTAAAAGTGCCTTAAACAGTAAGCAAATTTTATTATGTCACATGTCAAGAATTCTTTTGTAGAGGTGGGGTTGTATGGAGTTGGTTAATTCAGAAGCTCATGAATTTCACTAAAACTTAGGTTTTTTTCAATCTTTCTTTTAGTCTATCCTTAGCATGTCTGTTACTCTCCTCAGTCTTGCAAGATGATTACAGCAACTTCAAGTAGCTTCATACAAGATTGTTCGAAGGTTAGATGAAAAGGCATCTCTTCCGTTTGTGTGAAGAACATGAAAAATCTTCTTACGAGTTGTTGTCTCATGTCTCAGTGACCACAACTGCATCACATGTTCATTCACAGAAGTGGGGGTGCAAGGGCAGTTAAAATAGGTAACTGACAGTATCTGTCATATCGAGGATGCGAAGGAGGTGTTGGAAGCAGCATGAAAAAGGTTAATCAACCAACAAATATTTACTGTATGACATCTAGTACAGAGAACCATTCTATGATTAGTTGGGAGAGTTACAAAAAGTGAAGATGGCAATGTGTAGTTAAGAAGAAATATAAATGATGACTTTTTAATGAAAAAAGCAAAAATACTAGCAGGGACATAGAATTAAGTAAAATAAGAAAAAATTACAGAATTATAAAACAGTATTATCTCATTATTTATGTTTAGCAAATGCCATTATTCTATGCATATATCCCCTGTATCTTTAATTATCTTTCCCTCAAGGGAAATAACACTCATTTTCAGTATTAGCGTACCACATGGCTTGCAGAAGTTCTTTTTTTTTTTTCTTTTTGTTTTTTGTTTTGTTTTGTTTTTTGGTTGTTAACCTGGACAGCAACATTTTAAAAATAAACAGGGAAACTCTAGAAAAGTTAAATTATCTACATTACACAATTTGCAATTCAAGAGGAAAATTATAATGATAAACTAAGCACTTAGCATGCATATATAATATTGTACTTAGATTCTTAGGCTTACTGACAAATGATAAGCATAAAAACACTTACACAAACAAGGAGGTAAATCACACTTTAGTTCAAAGCCATCACAGAGGCTATAAAATTCCTTCCTGTGCATTTTTGAATTTGAAAATATTGATGATTTATATATACCATGTATTAAATCAAAATGGTCATCAAGAGAGTGACCAGTAAATATTTAATGGATTTGTGAACATTAAGCCTATTATTTTTAACTTGTTTCCATTATAGGTAAAAGGAATATTGAAAAAAAAATCACAATGGTGTTTTCTGCTGAAGACACCATGTTTTTAAAGGCTCTGAACTCATAAAAATTTTAAAGCTAATAGCAACCTTATAAATTATTTCATCCTGCCTCCTAATTTTACTAATAAGATCCAGGTAGAGAGAGAGGTTGAGTGACTTTTCCCAGTTCATGCAGCTGGTTAGCTGCTTGCTAGGACCAGCTCTCATTCTTTGCAGCCTGCATTTGGATATTTTTCATAAGATCTTTCTATTTTCTCCTCTAATGTGTTATTGTTCTTGGTTTTTTTCTCTTTTACTGTTGGAATACACAGAACCTCCAAACTCAGATTTTAAAGCAGACAAACAACATATTTTACCTCAATTTAC
This sequence comes from Lepilemur ruficaudatus, assembly GCA_963574885.1. NCBI lineage: Eukaryota > Metazoa > Chordata > Mammalia > Primates > Lepilemuridae > Lepilemur > Lepilemur ruficaudatus. The sequence continues at coordinate 95,234 of CAUYRT010040202.1, forward strand.
TCTGTCAGAAACATAATCACAGTGAGATAGATTATGTTTTAAGTCAGTTGCAGTTTTACTTGCTCAAGTTTGGACTCTCATACCTGGGAAAGTTATTTCTCTGATAGCTGGGAAATCTAAATACCAGCTCTGTTTCTCACAAGCACCCCATCCTGAGTGTTATCCAAAAGAATATTTAATAAAATAGAGGAATAAGCACAGTAATTTTATTACAGAAGAGAAAACAAAAGTGGTTCAAAGTCCCTTTCCCAAAACTATGCATGGTCCCTACAGGGAGATTGGTCTGAATAAGGGTCTTGATCTCCAACCCTTGGCCCTGTTTTAAAATCTACCACTTTTCTGTTCCTTCTTCCAAAGTAAAATGCCTATAAGGGGACTTGGCCCAACAGTATCTTCTGAATACACATCTGCGTCTGTATTGCTGAAGTCATTATCTGCTTGATATAAGCACATCCTTTAGGCAGTTTCTGCTTGGTCTCATTACTGTTCATGCCCGTTTCCTATATTGGTAAATTCAGCCAGGTATTTTCCATTTCAGAGATTCATTCCTTGAACAAATATTTGCTAAGTACCTGGTGTTTTCCTGGCATCTTAATATGCTCTGGGGATACTTTGTTGAGCAACAAAGACACAGTTTCTTTCCTTACAGAGCATTTATTAATAGTTCAACAGGGAAGACAGACAATTAGGTGACTAAACTCAACATGTTACTTGCTCTGAACCAGAAATTATGGAGTATGATGAGAGCACATAACAGGAACACCTAATATAATTTCCAAAGGAAGTTACTTTTAAACTGGACGCTGAAGGCTGAGGAGGAAATTCACAGGCAAAATAGGCTGATTTCATTTGCACAAATATGTTTGGGAGTTGTTCCTTTATTTTTCAGTAACATTGTTCTTAAAAGAATATTTTAAAATCTAGAAGCATCTTGTTTGGAAACTTTAAGTCCCTTGCTCCAAGATTTATTTGCCCCATCTAGATTTCTGCATTTCCTAGACCAAGTCTTAATATCTGAATTCAATTTCTGTTGTGGCTGTGGTTTCCTAAAGAAGAGTCATTATCTTAGAATCACATAGAGTAGTATTTAACTTTGAGATTATAGGAATTCACCCTAGTTCTACTGACACATAATCTCTGGGGCTATACAGACAGTACTCAAATTTGCATGCTTAACAAGTTCCCCTCATACACACTAAAGTTTGAGACTTATGGGCTGACATCATTGAATGTATATCAGAATGTAACTAAAATCCTCTCCCCAATTTTCTTCTAATTGCCTCAAAATGGAGTATATTTATCCTTTCAAGGGAAAACTATCCCTAGCTGTCCAAATGCCAAAAATTCACCTTGATTAATTCCCCATTATATTACCTAAGGCACTATGTTGGTATATAAACATTTCTTGGGACTAAATGACACATGCCTAGGGCAGTCACCAGTTATTGCAGCCCTCTTACTTGGGAGAAGTAGGATTTAGAAAGGTCAGTGTTCAAAATTCCTGCTTTGCCTATCTGGAGTTGTATATTTTTATCTAGAGAGAGAAAATCACAGTTACTGTAAGTGACTAGCCTCTGGCCAACTCAGAAAATTGGGGCAAAGTTTATCAAAGTACCCCTGGAGTTTGTGACCCAACATCCAATGTATTGCCAACTAAATCATTTTGGTGCCAAAGTATATTGCATAAAACTACTGCATTAGTTAGGACAAGACTAGCCTGCTATAAAAATGACACCCAATGATAATTCAGTGGCTTAAGGAAGATTGAAGTTCATTTCACTCTCAGCAGTCCAAGATGAGTGTTTTAAGTTGGGTCGGGGTGGGGGAAGGAGTCTCTGTTCCACATGGTTTTTAAGTGACCAAGATTCCTTTCATTGTGTGCTCCTCCTTTCTCTAGGACATTGTACTTCTCTGAATGCTAAGTCAGGTTGCTACATGTTCCTGTTACTGGGAAGGGGAAGAAGAGCATGGAGACAGCACAAGAAATGCAAGCATCATTTCCTTTCATATTCCAGAAGTGAAAACCTAGTCTTGTGATCACACGTAACTGACATAGGGGCTCAGAAATCAATCCCTAACTCGGTGGCTATTTCAAACTGTGTTACTGTGAAAAAAGAGAAGAACAGATATTGTGTAATAATGCTAGCAGTCTTCATAACTGTACTGTTTATCAAAGTACCCCTGGAGTCTGTGACCCATGGACAAATACAAACTGAATAGTAATGCTTTTGCCAGAGAAGAGATTACTGGCTCTGAAAAAAAAAAATCACTTTTTTAAAAATTAGCATAGGAATTTATTAGTTTAATAAGAAATGAGACACATTCCTTTTGGGAAAATAAGTTTGTGTCATTTATCTATTGCTGTTTAACAAACCACTCCAAATCTTAGTGGCTTAACACAGGGGTCAGCAAACTTCTTCTGTAAAGGGGGAGACAGTAAATATTTTAGGCTTTGCAGGACTTATGGTGTCTGTTGCAACTATTCAACTCTGGCCCTGTACTGTGAAAAAGCCTTACACAAAAACATGTAGTGATCTGGACTCGGTCCACGGGCTATAGATTTCCTCCCTTTGGCTTAAAACAACTGCTTTATTTTTGCTCATGAGTCTGTGGGTGATAAATAGGTTCTTCAGCTAGTGGAAAGGTCATGTAAGGCTGAATGGTCTAGAATGGCCTTGCTCTCGTGTCTGGTGTTTAGTCCAGCAGACCTCAGCTGGTAGGGCTCATCTCCACTCGATGTGGTCTCTCTTCCCAGTGGCTAGCTCAAGCTTCTTTACGTGGCATTTTCAGAGCAGCAAAAACAGGAAATCCTAATGTGCTTGTGACTGTCAAACGTCTGCTCTCATCAGATTTGCAAATGTCATGTTGGCCAAAACAAGTCACTTGGGAAAGCCCAAATTGAAGAGGAAGAGAAATAAACTTTAGCTCTTGATGAGAGGAATAGCAACATCATATTGCAAAGGTATGTGCATACAGGGATAGAAGAAATTATTTCAGTTATCTTTGTAAACATCTACCACCAAGTCTTTGAAGTAATAAAGAACTTATCATTCAATTTAATTTTGGTAGTTTTCTTTCCTTACTACAAAATTATTTAAATGTATTCAAAAAATATTTTTAACAATAAAGTGATTTTCATACTTTGTAAACTACAGAAGAAAATGTGTATGTATAACATTTTTAAATATTACAAAGAATTATACTCCAAGACCAGAAATGAAACAATTATCTTAAAAATAATCCATATTGAAGAACCTAGATGAGAGAGTTTTTAAGCAGGCAACCAACCAAGGTTATCTCTAGACTGTTTAATCTTTCCTTAAATTCCTTATTTCCTACAGTGCTTACCTTTAAAGTTTCAAGTTATACATACTGTCTGTCATTATGACAGACAAAGTGGCCTCTGGCTCAGAATTTTCTGTTAGCACTTTCTGAACAGTGGGGTGTTTAGACAGCATCAGTTCTCATATTAACTTATCAAGAAGTTTTGAAGAACTGAAACCATGAATTTAATCTAATTTGGAGGGGTGGGTTAAAACCCCAAGAGATGCTCCTGGGCTTCTATATATATGAGTTGCTATAGGAAACACAGAAGTTTTTCTAAACTAATAATGCAGAAGAAATTTATTATACAAGTAAGTGTTTATCTTCTTCATAAAAATCTAATAATATTTAAGAGAAACCATTTCATCTGTGAAGTCAGTAAAATATTTTTACTAGTCTTCCTCTCCTGGAATTTTGATGAACTAATTGAAATGCTTTCTAGTGTGTTAGAAATGCAGAATTGTTTGATGTTCTATATAATAGGCTGAGTTAAAATACTATAGTGCTACCATTACCTATGTACCAGAAATCATGTGAAATTATCATCCACTGGAAGGTATGCAGAATTCTAGATGGACCTGTCATATTTATTTTTCCTTTTCAGATAAAAAAATGACCATAAACTTTAAGGAATTTGTCTAAGGTCCAGTGGTGTGCTGGTAAGCTGGCACATGGGGAATAAAACAATAATTTGTCTAATTTAGCGTTTGCCAATTTGGGGGGTGTAACAATTTCATCTTGGCTGATTCCAAACTACCAAAGTGATGTCTCTGAACACAATGTTGAGAAGAGAGGCACATTATCAGCTATCATGAGCCAGTAGGATGTGGCTCTGACACATTACTGCCAAGATCACAGGCATAACAGGAAATAGGAGAGCCAGGATTTGAGCTCCTAGTTGTCTACAAAGCCCATCCTCTAAACCATCATACAATAATGTTTTTCCAATATAAGAAATCATTCACCTGAGAAATCAAAAAACAATGAATGTCTACTGTCATCTTTAATTCCAGAAACATGGATGTCTCTTTATTCTATTTTGGAAATTAATACAGGAGATATTTTCTCAGAATTACGCAAATTACTATCTGTTAGAGGCCAACTGGCCAAGAAAAACTGTCATGTTTCTTTCATTACTGTTTCCATTATTCTTCTCTTTCTATCCTTATCTTAAGCTTTCACAATTTTTCTTAGTATTGCTTCTTATTCATATTTTGTTGCCACATTTCATGTTAAAATCCTTATACTTAGCCCCCAACAAATTCCTCTGCTGTTTCAGACTGCTGCTGCTATTTTTTTTTTCATTTTCATCACATATTTATTTATTTATTCTTACCTTTTGATACAATTTTCACACTTTTGTTTATTGGTTCTTCAACATTCTGGTTTGAGCAAGTAAGTATAAGGATAGGAAGTCCTGCTACTAAAATAGGGTGGGTTCACATTTTAAAATTTACCCTTTCTATACCAGAGTTTCCTCATCTGTAAATGGAGATAAGATAGAACTTACCTCATGTTCTGTGAGTGGTTGATGGATTAAAGTAAAACAAAATCATGGGCCATATAAGAAATAAATATGGAAGGCTTGAGTTAGGGATGATGTCTTGAGAATGGTTGAGATCCAACATTGTTTGATGCTGATGAAAATCATAATTTGATGATTGATGGGAGCACATCTTAACAATTTAGAAACAATTCAACTTTTGAAGGTGATAGCATTTTTTCACAACATGAAATAAAATTGTACTTGGGTACTTTCTTTACATAACAGATTTTACACTAAGACTTTTCATCCTTTGTTAAAATAATCAAGGTACTCATAAATATCATTTAACATTGTGGATTAGAAGAATGACAAATGAGAAAAATGCCAAATAATCTTACATGTGTTAGGCTTAGAAAATAAAACAATTTTGCAATTTGCTATAAATTTCTATCTGATTAGTTAAGGGAAAATTTATGAAAGCATACCTGTAATGATAGATCAATACATATTTGCACTATGCCAGAGCAAATGGAAAGTTTTAAAACTCATCAGAATTTTCATAATTTCTTCTTATATCTGAGTTGAAGTGGGTGGACATCAGCAACATTTTTCTCGTATACTTCTGTAGAAAAATAAAAGTATAAATTAATTGGATTCTTCTTTTTATAAAATTAATGCCATTGTATATTTTCTTCCCATATAAAAACAGAATATATGCTGTGAAATAGCTAGTTTGTAATGGATAATTCTCACTGTCAAGAAGTTAAAAAACAATCTTACCTTTTGTTTGATGTGTCGTTATTATGGATCCATGGCAAAATTGAGTGGCATCTTCATTTTCTGTTGAAATTATTATTTTTATTATGTAGTATATCCTAGAGTTTTGAAGAGTTGTACAAAATAGTGAGTAAGAATTTTTTTTTTTTTGCCTGACATTTTCAAGTACATTTAGGCAAATGAAAATAAATAGATAGGAAACAGAGCTAATTTAGAAGACAGACTCAAATGAAATAAAACCAGTAATAGGAACAATATGGAACTCTGAATCAGGAAATGAACCCAGAAATTAATTTGATTTTAAATAGTGGTTAATTATAATTAAACATGAAACATAATTTGTAAATCATGTATCAGACCACTGAATGGAACATAGAACAAAGTTTGTGTTTTTGTCTTTTTATTTACTTTTTCTTCCTCAACTCCTACCCAGACATTCCTGTACTAGAGGAAGCCAAGTTTTGTGTGGGAAATAGAAGACTGTTTAAGATTATCATAATGTTAAGGGCTAAAAGGGAATCCTGGGGAGAAAAAAAAATCAAAGTTTAACCAATAAATATCCTTCTAATAGATGGAAAGTGGTGATGATGGCATAAATGCTGCCTCAACATAAACAAACTAAATCTATTGAACATAATACCTCGGTTCTTTCCAAAGCCAAATGATCCTATTTACTATTCCAGTGGCTTTACTTGTTAAATTTCATCACTCAGCAGACAGAAAGTGCAACTTGGCAATAACATAGTCATGTTGGCTTTTTCCCCCTATAATTACAGAACTTGAATTTTCCTTCTGTGTAGCATATTACACTGTATATATACATGTTATTTCTCTTCAAATTTTGGTGTTACTATAAGGTGTGAGCTTCGTATATTAAAATATGGTAATTGAGAGCTTTTATCTTTATTCAGAGGAAAATATGAGGAGGATCAGTTTTTGCATAAAACTTTGGATTGTGGTAAATCCCATTTCTCTCATAATTATGGGTTAGATTTTTATTGACCTGTAAAATAACATGACATTTTAGAAGCTTATGATAATTTATTTTATCTGTAAGAAAATGTATCACTGATGAATATTAAATCTAAACATATTCTAGGTTAAACAGATGGTAAAGCAGAAGTAGTGAGAAAGCTAAATAAATAATAAATAAATTAAAGAGGAGTGAGGATTAGTCATAAAGTGAAAATGAAAACTCTAATAATGACAAGGTTGTGAACAAAACATTTAAAGAAAATGCAAGACACGTAGCTTGGGTATCTAAATTTCTATTTTTTCATACCTTTTCTGGGCTTCATTTTATTATTAAATTATTAAATTTATCTTAATGAATATAAAGCATGCTGAATTTATGAGGAGTACCACCAAATTATTTGGCAATATAAACATCAATTTTGTGGGGCCTTAGTACCCACAAAATTGGGTGGGTACTAATTGCTTATATTGTCAAGATGCTATATTTAATAGTTTTATCCTTCAGTGCAGACTATAATTCTCCAAAGTTAACTTTATTTGGTTAAGTAAACAGCTCATTTCATCACTAGACCTTGCTTTTTATCTTAAGCATTGTATTTTTACATTAATTTTATTTCTAGGGAACCATTGAGAATGTTTAAATTGATCATTTTTATGGAATGCATGGTTTGTCATAAGCAACGTAAATAAACACATTAATTGCCTTATCATACATTCATCTGACAGATGGGTCCCCAGGCACAGAGCCTAACCTTTTATTTTGACACCTGCCACATTTTGCCAGCCCTGACCCTTTTTCTTTGCCAGAGTGTCACTGTGTTGTTCACCATGGTTGCACTAATCTCCAGTTTTTAAAAGGCATAATATTGGAACCCTTCTGAGAATCAGCTATCAGTCAGCTGATACTACAACATAAAGTATTTCACAAACCCAGCCAATATCCCTTCTCTTTCATGATTCAAACACATTTTCTCTTATTTCTATTACCTACTGGCTCAATAAAATTACATGGAGCTTGTTTTAATCTAAGGCCCCATATTGTTAACATCTGACACAAATCATTTAATTTAGCAGTAATTTAAAATTTAGAATTTACTGGAGAATTAAAAAGGAAGCTGTGATTCCACTTTTGTATGAAAAAATACTTTTTTACTATGAAGTGAGCTATTTTAATATATAGCTAAGGAGTTAAAATCAATCTGAACAATTTCATTAAAAAAAAAGAAGGCAATAAAACATGTTTGGAAAATCACTGTGACTTAATCTCATACCTACACCTTTGATTTCTGGGGTGATTCCAGAGCCATTAGCACAGGATATGTGTCTGGGTTAGCACAACTAAAAGCACATGTCTGGTCCGTTAAAGAGTGGGGTTTGGTTCCAAAGAGCTCTGCAAATCAGAGAACATACAGGGGGCAGGTGAATTGTGGAAGCTCATCCATTATGGAGATAATTTGGTATGAATTTTAAGAGATTTTCTCCTTGAGAAAAATCAGAACGTAATTAACTATGGAAAATGTTGTAATCAATCTTTTTTGTAAGTTGGAAAGCAAGAAATATTAAAATAGGTAGGTATATAGGATAGCTTTTTAGTAACAAACAGGTAGTTCCATCAGACCAACTCAGTTTGGTTTACAATCTCACTGCAGAGATGATGCCAATAACTTGTCTTTCAAATATTGTGTCTATTGGTTCTGAAATAAACTTTTAAATATAATGGGAAAAGCCTGGAACTATTTCCTGGTTAAACTAAGTTTCTTGAATAATTCAGAGACCCATTTGTGCCAGCTAGGATATACGTTGCAAGAAGTATGGGATCTATATCTTAAGACATTCAAAGAAAATACTGTTTCATGCCTGAGGCTAAGAGGGATTGGAATTGAAGTAATTGTAGAGTTATAGTGTGTACTTCAATATCAGCAGTTCTTAAATCTTTAGTGATCCACCATTAATACGACTCAGCTGTATTACACATATTCCTTTCTAAACACTGCTGCAATCCAGCTTTCACAGATTACACAGAGTTTCTCCTGTACATATTTTAACCATATGCAAAACCTTGGAATGTCATAGGAAATTCGTTCTTCACATATTAGATCTAAACCCAGAGACTAAAAACTGATCAGTCTAGTTCATCTTTTCCAGCCTGGCCACACAGTTCATAGATTGCCTGGCCATTCCATCCTTTGGCCCCAGTCCAGTCCAATCAGCTGTAAATGTAAAGGGTTTGTGTTTGGGTTGGGTTAGGGTCAGGTCCTTTGTGAGTAAAATGGCAACTTAGATGGCAGATGTTCTGGATGAGGACGGTTCTCTTAGAAGGAATATGTCATGGTTGACAGCCAGTGCTCAAAGTGTGGTCCAAGGGCTGGAGCTGTTCCATGTGCTATTTGTTATCCATCCAAAATGATAAACACATTAAGGATAACAATTTAGGAACCCTTACAGCTATTTGCTAAAGTAATTTGATGGCTGTTGAATATAATCATAACAAATTTGGACTTGAGTTTTGTTTAGTCTTTTTTTTTCATTTTCTAGTAATTCAATGATATTGCATTACTAAAAATAATGGTTGGCAACATATTAGGGGTGAGTGGGAAGCTGTTCTTCCACCTCAGATATTTTGAGATTAGAAGACACCTAGACTCTAATTTTGGTACCCTTCTAACCAATTAAGTAATAATGATCAAATTTATATTGTCAAATCATAATTATCTGAGCACCAGTTTCCTCCTAAACAAACAGGGACTATAATGGCAGTCATTCACCTTTTCAAGTTATTGTCAGTGGTGAAAAGATGCAGTACAATGAATTTTGAAAAGCTATAGTAGGCCAATCAGGATTAAGTAATAAAGTCTCTCTATATATACAACCATGCATACATCCATACACACATGCCAACATGGGAGAATTAAGTCTATGCTCAATATTTTTATAAAAAATATATTTATTTTAAATATTATAACTTTCCCATACAAAATGTAAGATATGGCAGTGTGGACTTTATTGCTTTTTCTGTTTTATTTGCTAGTTTTTTAAAAAGGCAATTAGAAAGCAAATTAATAAAAATTGGCTCAGGAAGCATTTTGTTCTCAATGAGTTTACAATTTACTTGCTTGTATATAAAAGATAAATAAAAATATTTAAGCAGTATAATATTTCAAGAACTATTAAGAAGTACATATTTAATAAATTAATGATACAACTGTTAAAGACTAAAGATATCTAAAGGAAGGATAGAGGATTTCATGCTATGGTGGTCAGAGAAGGTTTATAGCACAGGCAGGATTTATGTAGTATTTTGAAGAATGGATGAGATTTAGAAAGGTAGAAAGGATGAATTAGATTATTCTGGGCAAAACAACACTTCCAAGCAAAAGAATAGAATCATAACATCTATGTGTACACATGTGTGTGAATATGTGTGTGTTCTTATAGAGAAATGTCAGAAAATAAATTAGAGGCATATAATAAATAAAATTTAAAACTCTGAAAATCAAATTGCAAAATGTAAACTTAACTTTTTTTAGTTTTTGCCCACAATAGTATAATATTACATTACTAAAACTGGGCTTCTTAAAATAGAATTCTTTTCACATATAGGTTTATTAGCATACATGTTAAATTCAAACATTACCAATACAAAGTAATTTAACAAATAATTTTCTCCAAACAAAACACATTATGTTATATGCTATTTTTAAAAAATCTCTGAAACAATTCAAAGTATTAAAACAAAATTTAAAAATATTAGTATACTTTCCTGTGACCATCTGGCATCTCAGTCTAATGTGGAGAACAAACAAACTAAATGACAAGAGAATTGCCTCTCCTAATGAGCAACTCTATAACCCTAATAATTTTATTACTTTACAAAAGAGTCATATTAATTAAATTACAGAATATTACAGAGCATTATATAAATTTGGACCATTGTACAATATAGTGCCTCACTAAAAAAATCTGCCCAGTAAGAATGCCATTATTTTAAGAAATAAGTACTATGATATTAATAATGTAATTTAGTGATTTTAATATAAGTTTTTGGTATTTCAGCATTCAGCTATGTTATATCAATTTGAAATACCAAAGTACTGGTAGTTTGGTTTTTATATTAATAATATTGTTTTAATTTTTATTCTGAATGTTTTATAGTACAAGATTAAAAATCAATGTTTTGATTGTTCATTTATACAAAAAAGACAAATCAACAAATGGCCTACAGGTCTACAAAAGTCACTATCTGGCATAATAAGCAAACATTGTGGTGCTGCAAACTTGTATAACAAGAATAATCCTACTCTGGTGGTTGATAAATAAGACAGTATTGAAAGTGAAAGAGGCAACTGCATAGACATCTCCAAGGACACAAATAAAATAAAAGATGAGAAATACAAACTGGATATATTTAAACAAACTAGAAATAGGCACTATAGATCTAATTTAATTAAAAAGACTGTAGCTCCTGAAAAGAAAAAAGTTAATAATAAAGATCTTAAAATAATCAAAACAAGAAGTAGGATTGTGTAAAGGTGAAGGAATCAGAGGAAAATATGCAAAAATACTTTACAGCTTTCCCTGCAGCAATTTCCTGGACCAGTGTAGATGTGAAAAGAGCTTTTTGAGCAGTTAGAATAATTACAGCAAAATGGATTGAATGAAGCTTTGCTTCTTTAGGTCACAAGTTTATAAAACCAAAAAGTATTATTTTACTTTCAATTGTCTTAACTAATTAATTTTTTTCATTTTATCTAGTGTTTTGCTTTCTATTTTACTAATACTTGAATAATTGAATCTGTGGATAATTTATATTGGAATGATGTTTGATATTCACATACAGTACACTATAAATTTACATTTTTGCTTTTTGTGTTCCGCTTTGTTTGTGTTTGTAAATGTTTATATTTGAAACATATAAAATATTTAGTTTTGTTTTTTTCATTGCTTCTTAACAACATTCAAATTAACTACCAGAATAAACTACCTATAATATCATTCTTATAATCTTATCTTACTGTGAATTGCCTGTCCAATCAAAGTACTATATTAATCAAGCCATACTAGTTGATTTCTCCTAAGGACTCTTCGAGAAAAGGTGTGGTGAGATCATGGTTCTCAAATGATTTCTAGTCAGGTAGCTAAGTTCTATCTTTTAAAAAAATCTTATAGTCAATCTCTTCCACAAGCTCCTCTGCAAAGAAGCAATTCATTTTATTCCTGCCATTTAAAAAACCATATTGTAGCCCTAATGCTCTATCATTTTTTAGTCATTTCTTTCTTTTAAAGTTATGTTTCTTCAAAAAATAGTCAATATTCACTGCCTGATATTCACCACACATTCACTCCTCACTCACGTTCAGTTTGGCTCCTTGTATCCAAACCTTTCTGTTAAAGATAGTAAGTCTCTTTAGTTATCAAACTCATGGTCTTTACTGAGAATTCATTCTGAATCTCATTTTGATTTTTGACTTTCTTGATCACCCCCATCTGAAAAATCAGTTCTTTTGGCTTCCATAACCTCTCTTAAATGACAATTTTTTTCCTTTATTGAAGTATACTTTACATATCATGTGTTTACTCCATTTTAAGTGTACAATTAAATGATTTTCAGTGAATCTACCGAGGTGTACAGTTAATCACATAAATCAGTTTTAGAGGAATCCCTTTCCCCTATTGAGACCCCTAATTCTGCTCCCCAACTACTTTTCAAGCATGTCCCACCCCTCCACAGTGCCCACCACGTCGCTCAGACGTGGGCTTACCCGCCACCCCCCAATTCCCTAGTGATCGCTCCCACCATTTGAGCACCATAGTGTTAATCGGTCAATACCAGTTTGATGGCGAGTACAAGTGGGGCCCCTTCTTCAGGTCTTGTGTCACCTCACTTCGAATAAAAAATGTTCATCATCTCTAATCATTAGAGAAATGCAAATCAAAACCACAATGAGATACCACCTAACCCCAGTGAGACTGGCCTCTATCAAAAAATCCCGAAACAACAAATGCTGGTGAGGATGTGGAGAGATAGGGACACTCTTACACT
>CAUYRT010040204.1:0-21849 GCA_963574885.1 Lepilemur ruficaudatus
TTTTGGTTACATGGATTGCTTTTGTACAGTCTGAGTCAATGTTATAAGTGTGCCCTTCACCCAGATAGTGTGCATTGTACCCGTTATGTGTGAATTTACCCAACCCCTCCTCCCCGTTTGGGATTTTTAACATATATTGAATTGGGGGGAGACTGTCATGAGGGGCTCTGCCTAGGTGGCAGCTTGCGAGGGCAGCAGCCCGCTGTTTGAGGGTTGGGTCCTGTGAGGTCCCCTACGCTGGTGTTGCCTGGCAATGTTTGGCCACACCTCACCCTCTGTGCTGCTGGGTGACCTTGCAGCCACTGCTGTCCTTTAAGGCCATCTTCTGGGCCTGTGACTATGGGGAGTGGTGACCAGGTCCACTGTGCAGCTCTCTTAGAACGGGAAGGGACACTGACCACCTTTTGTGCTCAGCTCTGGGCCTGGCTGCAAATCTGGGGCCACAGGAAAGCCCCACTTCCTCTCCCACTCCTCACACAGTGCCACAGCGAGTATCCTAGTTTATTGTTCCTACGCCTCACTAGCTCTTTAGGGCCACTTCACCCTAGAAATCAGCAGGCCCATGTCTCCTTCCCCGTCAGGTGTGGGAGAGTCAAAGCTGCTCCCTCAGATCCCTCCTCCTTCAGCCCGGTGATGTGCGGTCTCTTCTGATAGCTTTGCAACCCGAGGATCCCTGCCTCTGCCTCCTGCCTGCCCGGGGTGTGGCTGCACCCTGCCCCTTCTCGACCTGGCTCAAAGCTCCCATTCTGTCCTGGGCTCTGTGTCCTCTCCCCATCTCCATCAGTCTCACTCAGTTTGGAGTCATCTTAGAAGCAGGGATCTAATTCACAGGCAGGGACCTGCTGCTGCTCTGGCATCATGAGGGAAAGAGGTTTTACACTTAATAAAATTTTAAATAGATGAGGTTTGACTCAAAACTCCTCTGTGCAGATGGAAATATTTCCAAAACTGATTTCTAAAGTTTTTCTGCTGCATCAAGTGCGTGGAACGTAGTGGCAAGTTTACTCCACAGCTCAGGGTCACAGACGGCACAGTGCAGCCCCATGGGCTCTCAGAGACCACCCTGTGCAGCCCCTCGTTTTGCAGACTGGGAAGTGGCTCAGAGAGAGGGGCTGTGGCTGTCCCTGTGCCGTGCAGCCAGCTCAAGGCTGAGATGGGCCAGCAGCCCCAGTTCCTGCCCGTGTATTGAGCACACAGTATGTGCCACTCACTGTGCTACATGCATTGCACGGTTATCTCATTTAAACCCCCCAGCCATCTCAGGCAGGGCTGTGATCAGTGTGTCTTGATGTTTTTATTAATAATTGACCTTTACGCAATGCAGGGATTGGTTGTACTGCTCAGGAAAGGCCAGGTGGCTTGTGCTTTGCCATTCTGTCGTCTTTTTTTCTTGTTTTTCATGCAAAACTTGGATGGAAAGATGGCTTTTTAAGTTCAGCCTCCAGGGAAACAGAGCTCACTTAACACCAGGTGCTGAGCTCGAAGGCTTTTCTCAGAGGTGTTCCAAGTGCCAGCCATTGTCCTTGTGGCACGCCAGGGATGTGTTGAGTGCTTGTCTTTAATGGGGAACAGCAGAAACTGAGGACTCCCTGTCTCTGCCTGGGCGCCTTGCGCTCATGTCCACCTTCCTCTGCACAGTCAGCCAGAGGGTACGGGGCTTAGGAGAATGGCCCTGGGCGCCAGACAGACCTTACTTGTCTACTGACCTACTTTGTGACCAACCTATTTAGCCGAACCTCAGGGACCTCTTGAGTGAGAATAACACATCTTGCAGAGACTGTCATTAGCCTGGCCACCAGAAAGCATTAGGTCTTCCCTGTTCTGGGCTCATGGATTGCCTCTCCTTGCCCTTTGGTGTGACTGGTTCCAGCCTATGAGGTGTGAGCAGAAGTGATGTGCTACTTCCAGTCCCGATGCTGCATTGCCAGCGTGACACCCCAGACTGCTCTGTCCCCCTGCCACAGCAAGTGAAAATGTTCCAGGGAGTGGTTACTCCACCACGGTTCTTCCAGCATCCTGGAGTAAGTGTATTAAGAAGCAGAGTCCTCAGGCAATGGTGGACGTGGAGTGTGAGAGAGAAGTGAAACACTGTTCTTTTAAGCCACTAAGATTTTTGGGCTGTTTGTTGCCACCAAGAAGCCTGGCACATCCTGGCCAACACCCTCCCAAAGCTACACCCTGTGTAGCTTTTTGTGGGGTTTTGGGGACGATTAAAAGAGCGAATACCTGGAGAGCACTGAGCACATTCTCGATACAGGGCAGTGTTTCTATTTCTATCTCGATCAGCATATCCCAAACTGCGCTCGGGGGCCCACCCACCAACACCAGACGCCGACTTCCTCCTGCTCCCCACATGGTGAGACCGCGCCCCTGCCAGTCTCTCGCACCAGCTGCCGCCCCGAGAACCATCATCCGGACCACTCCCTGTCTCTCCCACATCCAATAAATTGGCACATCCTTCTATTCAAAGTGTGGAAAGAAAAAGTCCGCTAAAAACACTATACCTGGAAAAACTATCTTTTAAAAATTAAGGAAAGATACTTTCCCAAAATAACAAAAGCTGAGGGAACTCATCCTCACTACCCCCGCCTTGTGAGAAGTGCTAAAGGGAGTTCTTCAAATGGAACCATAAGGATGCTAAATAGCATCATGATAGCTTATGAAAACATATTTCACTGGTAAAGATAAATGTATAGACACATACAGAATAATATAATATTGTAATGGTGGCATGTAAATCGCTTTTTACCCTAGTATAAAAGTTAGAAGACAAAAGCATGAAGAATAACTATAACTACAAAAACTGGTTAATGGATAAATAATATAAAAATAAATAAATTCTGACATCGATAACATAAAGTGTTGGGGAGGCTGTAAAAGTGTAAAGTTTTTGCATATGATTGAAGTTATCAGCTCAAAATAGACTGTTGTAAGAAGTTTAAGTTATACAAGATGAATAACTCCTAGAAATCTGTACAGCATAGTGCCTATAGTTAAAAATATTATATTGTATAATTAAAAATTTGCTCAGAGGCTAGATCTTATGTTAAGTGTTTATGTCCCATAATAATAATAGTAAATAAATAAAGAGAGTGGGAGGAGACTTTGGGAGGTGATGGATCGGTTTATGGTGTATATTATGGTGATCGTTTCACTGGTGTGTATAGTTGTCTTTAAACTCATCAGGTTGCACACGTTAAACATGTGTTGCTTTTTGTATGACAATTAAATCTTAATAAACTGGGTTAAAAATACAAAAAACCACACAAAAAACCAACCAAACAAAATGAAACAAAATCTTGGTACTTGGGGAACAAGGGGGAGGCTCTGAGGTGGCACGGACAACGATCTCCTGAATTTTAAGCCTGGGAAGAGGACAAACACCAAGGTGCCTCTAAAAGGTTTTCAACAAAAAGGAGACCACATGGCTTCCCTAGGAAATGTTGACAGTCACCTGGTCTGACGCTTGCCCACACTGTTGAGGACACTGGGGGTTGTGTTACCGTGGCCAGTAAGCAGCGATGCAGCCATGTGGCCACAGGAACAGAGGGCTGGACTAAGTTGTTTCCTCACAGTATCTGATTTATAGGGCATCTCCCCAGGCCTCCTCTGCTGTCTTGGTCACCCCTGGAGCTCTGTCCTGCAGATGCGGAAGCACGGCCCTCATCTCACACTGGAGCACCCTTGGGCTGGGCTGGATCCTGCTCCCTCCGGATCCATCCCTACATGCTGCTCCTAGAATGTGATTCTGTCCCCTGTGTCTTCCTCCTGTGAGGAATGTGTGTATGCGTGTGTGTGTGTGTATGTATGTGTGTATGCATGTGAGAGACAGAGACACACACACACACCAGGAACACCCCCTCCCGTCGCTCCTGTTGTGTTTGGCTCTTTTCTTGTGTCCCCTCCCCCAGACTTTTCTCCAAGAGGGAGTTCTGGAAGATTGTTATTCTTTTTTTTAAATTTTTTTAATTTCAGCATATTACAGGGGTACAAATGTTTAGGTTACATATATTGCCTTTGCCCCACCTGAGTCAGAGCTTCAGGCATGTCCATCCCCCAGACGGTGCGCACCACACCCATTAGGTGTGAATATACCCATCCCCTCCTCCTCCTCCCACCTGCCCGACGCCCGATGAATGTTATGCACTTAAGTGTTGATCAGTTAATACCAATTGGATGATGAGTGCATGTGTGCTTATTTGTTATTCTTGTCTTTATGCACAGAGAGCCCTGCTCAAGGGCCTGGGGGGGTGCTATGGTTTGGCACGATCACAGTCAGGGCTGCCACTGTTGCTCTAGCATGGAGGCTGGTGCTTTCCCATTGGGTCCCATTGCCATCCTGTCTTCCTGGGTGCAGCACAGAAAGGTTCTGTGAGAAGGGTGGGAGTCAGGGTGAGCAGCCCCAGCAGAGGGCCTTGGTGTGGTGAAGCAGCTTACGCACTGGGTAATATCTCCAGGAAGCCGGTGTGTGTCATGGTTCTGCCAGGTGACTCTGCAGACCACCTCTGCTCTACCCCGAGATCATACCACCCTCTAGCACTTGGCTTTGGTCCTGTCTCCTCTGTGACCCTCCGGCCAGCTATGAGTGGCCCTTAGAAGGCCGGGAGCTCACCATCTGTGCCTTATACCCAGTGAATCATCTTTCCCTCTCTTGCTGCAGATCTTTCCTGCCTCAGGTCTCCCCGGGCTCCTCCCGGGCAACCTGGCCACCTCACCACATTTCCTTCAATATGCAGATTAGGGCTTATTCTGGGGGACCTCAGCACTTGCCTGACTAGTGAAGGAACCTCCTCCAGGTTGCTGCCGATTGCTGCTGGACCTGGCACAGAGTAGAGTCTCCATCAGTCCTTATGGACCAGATGGAGGAGCTCTCCAGATACTGGCCACTCGCTCCTGTGTCCAGTCTGTTCAGTTCAACCAGGTCTTCCTGAGGACCTCATGCCAAGGGGATGCGAGCGTGAATAGCCAGGACTCCTGCCCTCAGGGGCAACACAAACTCAGTGACTATGCTATGGAGCTCTGGGTGGAGTTAAGGGCAGGCACAGGGCAGGTTTATGCTCAGCCTGGAAGGATGGGCCAGTGGGACCTTCGTGGGACATAAGACCTTTGGAGTGTCAGGAATATGCTGGCCCAAGCCTTGACTTACCCAGATGAGATAACAATCCCTGGTCCACTCATAGGGTCGGAGGGAAATTAGGGGCTTGTTAGATGTGAGGTCGGGGAGGCAGGGGCAGGTGCACCGTGATGCAGGGCGACGTGCCTATTAAAGAGGCAGGTCTCAGGTCTCCTCTCAGTCTGCCTAGTGGGAGATTCCCACGCTCATAAATGGCATTAATAACTTTCTCCTGCCTTTTATGTTGTTGGCAGGCCTGTGCTCTGCCCAATAAAAGGCAGGAGCAATAACAGGTCTCCTGCATGATACCGTGTCATCCTTCCATCTACGTTCCCGGGACCATCCTAGACAGCAGAGGCACGGCGAGCCATTCCTACCACTTCAGCTCCAACTGCAGGGTCTGGAACTTCAGCTCCTGCTCCGCTGTCACGCCCAAGCCTGGGGCTTGCAGCTGCATCAGCACCATGGCCCATCGTGGGGGCAGTCCTGGGGGGCTGGGCTACAGGAGCCTCGGAGGCTTTGGCAGCAGGAGTCTGTGTGCAGTGGGGTCCCCGACATGGCGGTGAGTTGTGCACGGCCCCTACACAGCGGGGGAAGCTTTGGCTACTGGGTGGAGGCCTTTTCAGGCCCAGCCCCCCCATATCACAACTGTGACAGTCAACGAGAGCCTCCTCACACCCCTCAACCTGGAGATCAACCCCCGTATGCAGTGCGTCAAGCATGAGGAGAAGGAGCAGATCAAGTGCCTCAACAGCAGGTTCGCAGCCTTCATCGACAAGGTGGGTCTATGTGCTGTTCCCTCGGGGGCTGTGGCGTAGGAAGGGACAAGGGACTTGGAACTTGATGGCGGGTTGGGTTCAGCTTCTCCTGCTACTGACTAGCACGTGGCCTTGAGAATGTGGCTGAATCAGGGTCTCGGTTTTCTAATGTTGCTGTGAGGGTCGAATGCTATGATGGATGTGAACCACCAGACAGAAGCTCTTGCTCACACTGCCCAGCTGGAGCTGAGCGTGTCTGTGGCTCACCTTCTGGACTGCAGCCATCACACAACAGAAGGGTGTGGGTCGGGTGGGCAGCTCTGTCTAGGCTGGTGTCTGACCTGCTTAGAGGAGAGGCTGCCCCCCCTTGATGGAGGGGGAGCCAGGATGAAGAGGGGCCAGAGGCTCCTTTCCTGCTCCTTCTTGGTGGGGACATATAGGAAGGCTGTGAATCCTCAGGACTCTTACCCAAGGCACCTTCTACCCCACAACATGCTTATGGATTAAAGTTGAGAAACTTAGGGGATGGCTCATGGAATTGCATTTTTCTGATTGCAGTTTCTGAGTCCTCCTGGTTAAGTATATAGCTCTGGTTTCTTGACCTAACGATGCCCCTCTGAGAGCTCAATGGGGGAGGACAGCAACTGAAGCCCAAGGGAGGAAAGGCTCATCCTTCCAGGGCTGAATGGTATGCGTGTCTATACCCAGTGACTACGTAAGAAGGCACACTCCAGAGTGATGGTCTCAGACCAACACCACCATCAGAAATGGGCTTATCTGTGCATAAAGGTGCTGGACATCCACTCTCAACATAATTCCAGCTGTCCAAACCCCTTTCCCCTTCCACTGACACAAAGAAGCTGACTGTAGAGTTATGCAGGTTGTTCATTGCACAAGGACACCCATAAAGAGTGAGGTAGGTTAAAATCCAGCCTATGTTTTTATTGCTGGGCTGTGTGTCCTGGCAGGGGGCTGCATCTGCCTGGAGAGGACATCTTTTTCTAATTTGCTCCAAAGCACAGTGAGGGCCATGAGTGTGCAAACTCAAAGGGATCTGTGCACATGGCCTTTAGGGCATCACCAGGGATGCTGCTCTCTCAATTGAGAGGCATCAGTGCAGGGTCTGGGGAGTCACACCAGGCTGGCTTTCCCCTCCCCTGGGGTTGCTGACAGCCATCCACTTCCCTCCAGCATCCTTCCAGCATCCAGACTGCACTGAGCTCCAGACTGCAGCCTGCATTGGTGTTGTGGCTTTAGTCCTGCAGAGCAGCAAGCCAGAGGGCTACCCCATGACCTGGGTCCATGTGCTGCTTTTGGACAATCAGGGTTTTGGTGCCTTTTCTGCAAGTTGAGCATTCTTTATACCAGGCTGTACTTCCTGGAGGTTAGGGCTTGAGAGGACACCACCTACTTTAAGGCTGGTAACTGGAAACTTTGATGGCAGCCTGGCAGTTCATGAGAACGAAGCCAAATGGAGAGGCATGTGCACCTAGAGGGGTGGCAGCTGCTCCTCATCGCAGCCACCGCACAGCAGGAGGGCGTGGGTGGGGTGGGCAGCTCTGCTTAGGCTGGTGTCTGCCCTCCCTTAGGGGAGATGCTGCCACCCAGCATTGAGGGGGAGCCAGGACAAGAAGGGGGCCAATGTTGCCAGAGCTTCTGGCTTGTCAAGAAGGTCAGAGAGATTCAGCTTCTTGCCTGAAATAACTCAATTATTAAATGTTGGCAACTAACCAGATCTCTATAAAGCAGTGTGCAGGCCAAATAAAACATGCCCATGAGCCTGATAGGGCCTGGGGGTGGCCAGAGTACCATTGCTCTGGTATGTGCTCCTCCTACCTCAGTTTACAGTGAGGCACAGAGAGAATGAGGCAAAGTGGCCTGGCTGGCGGCAAAGTTAGGCAACAAGTTCTAATTCCTGCTCTGAAGTCCCCTTCTTGCGCTCTAGTGCCCCTAGATCAGAGTGAGGGAGAGTCATTGTGGGCTTATTTTTAAACTGCTGCCATACAAATGCAGCCGCTTAAAACCACACAAATTTATTATCTCATGAGGCTGACATGAAGGGCTGCATTTCTTTCTGAAGGTCCTAGGGGACCTTCTGTTTCAAGGGACAGGGAAGCTTTGGAAGAATCCAGTTCCTTGTGGGTGCAGGACTGAGGTCCCTGTTCCCTTGCTGGCCGGCTGCTGGGTGTTGTACTCAGTTTCCAGAAACCGTCCACATGCTTTGGTTTGTGGTCCCCTCTTCTTCCATCTTCAAAGCCAATAATAGTGGGCCGAGTCCTTCTCATGTTTCAAATCTCTCTTCTGCCTCCTTCTTCTGAGCACCTCTCTCACTCTTCTGCCTGCCTCTTCCACTTTGAAGTGCCCATGGGTCTACCTTGAGCCCACCTGGATAATCCAGGATAATCTTCCAATCTCCAGGTCCATACCCTTAATTCCATCTGCAAGATCCCTTTTGTTATGTAATATACACATCTACAAGTTCCAGGGACTGGGGCATGGACATCTTTGGGGGGATGGTCATTATTTGCCCTACCACATATAGTCTGAAATATTTCTGCAGAATCAAATGTTATTTCATCCCATGCAGAATAAACAAATGGCTGCAAATTGTGTGCTTTTTCTGGGAGGTGGGGATGGATGGGGAATATTTATGACCTGCACTTTCAGACTTTGCCAATGATTTGGCTTCTTGGGGAAGACCAGAGGCTGCTGTAGGGCAGTGGCCATCCCCAAGGACAGACAGAGCTCTGGGGGACCAGGCACACCCCTATCAGGCTTCACCCTGAGTCCCTTTCCTCCACCTGAATGGCAGGTGCGCTTCCTGGAGCAGCAGAACAAGCTGCTGGAGACCAAGTGGCTGTTCTACCAGAACCGTAAGTGCTGTGAGAGCAACCTGGAGCTGCTGTTCAAGGGTTACATCGAGACGCTGAGGCGGGAGGCTGAGTGCGTGGAGGCCAACAGCAGGAGGCTGGCCTTGGAGCTCAACCACGTGCAGGAGGTGCTGGAGGGCTACAAGAAGAGGTGAGCATAAGAGGGATGGAGTGGCTCCAGAGGCGAAGATGGCCAAAGGTCAGGGTTATCTCAACCAGCTACCAGATGGTTCTGCTTTATCCGTTTGCTCTATCTTGTCTCAGCTCCCAGCTCTTGCAGCCCCATTCTGGTACTGGGGAAAGATTTGGAGAGCAGAAAACTCCAAGTCTGGGAGGAATGGGACACAAATCCTGGGCACAGACTGACACAGAGATGAAGAGAGAGGAACAAATGACATAGGAGGACCAACACCAAGAGGGCTGGAGAGCAGGACCCAGGAGCAGTCAGCATTTGGATGGGTGGAAAGGAAAAGGCCCTGGACAGCACTCTTGAAAATGATCTGGCTGATGCCACTGAAAGTATCTGATGAACGTGGATTATTCCTTATTTACTCTGCAGATAAATCATCAGGCTCTTGTTCTGCAAGTCTCCACAATTCAAATGTCCATGTCAATCTTTTGTTTTAGCCTGAGTTGTTTAGTTTGGCCATTACCTAGTTTAAACTCATCAGATCACTGTTAACTTGCCCCTTTTTACTTTGTAGATACGGACAGGGTGAAGGGGGATTTTGACATTAATCGGTCCTGGTAATTCTAACCCTCCTTGGGATTCTTGGGACATCCGGTTTTCCCATCCAGATGGACCTGGCAGTGGGTCTTCACTTCCCTGGGGGTGAAGCAAAAGCAGACACAGTTCTCAGTGTGCAGGGATAAAGAGCTGTGGGGGTGTGAGGGCAGTAATGATACAGCTGAGAGTTTATTGTAGCCCGAATTACCCTGTAATTAACAAATTGTAAAAACCATGCTCCAGTCTCCCTTGTTGGGGCAGGACTGCTCCAGCCAGGCACAATGTCTCACTGGCAAGGCGGATGGGGCCAACCTGGTTGAGGAGGATTGGGAAAAGGCCCCTGAACAGTGGGTTGCTCCCAGGAATTCAAGTCCTTGAATATTGGGGCAGAATAGAACTTCATAGGGAATGGCTTCATAGAGATTTGTGTGTTGTGCAATTCTATAGTTGAAAGGCTTCCTTGGAACATCTCTCTGTCTTTCACTCATCCCACAAATGTTGACTGAATGCCTGACTGCACACCAGATGATTTAACCTAAGATGCAGAGAGAGTAAATGACTTGCCTCACGTTTTGCAGTAACTTCAGTTCGAGTCCAGTGTCCTTTTGATGGGTTCTTTGGCTGGGAAACAGAAGCCCAGAGAGACCAAGCCTCTTCTGCAAAAGTGCACAGAAAGTAAGGGGAACACCAGGGAGTTTTGCAGACCTGGGCTCTGGCTGTCATCCCAGGGCCATCAGTCCTGGGGACCTTTCCACTTGGGTTGTCTCTCCTCAGGTATGAAGAAGAGCTGGCCCTCAGGGCCACCGCAGAGAATGTCTTCGTGATGCTGAAGAAGGTAAGTGACTCTTCCCACGTAGGGACAGTTAAATTTTGGACACTAGATGCTCTGATACTGGGTGTCCTATTACGTTCCCATCAGTCCGGTTGGTGGTGGTAAGGCACTCGAGTCCTCTGGCAGGTGAAAGTGGGTGGTTTAGCTGCAAGGCCATCTTGGCCCCCATGCGGGAACCCAGACTGTACTGATGTAGCTTTGTAAAAAGAAAACCTCATGCTGATGCTTGGTGCTTTGTAAACTATCTGGTTGGCTGAAACGTTCACTTTTAGATCTGTTTTGCTCTCTTGTGGACAATGCCTCCTCCCATCATGCCAGGTGGGGGGTGGTTCTTAGCTTGCAAATGTTTTATAAATGTGGCCATCATTCAGTGCAACTGGAGATGAGGAAAAAGAAAACAACAGAGGAAAAAACTGCTATTGGTTTCAAATTGGTGGGTGCAAGTGCATGGGAATATTCTTTAGCAAATAATGGCTTCCCAGCCACTGTACTTGTGAGTAATCACGGCGCAGAGGGTTGGTAACAGATCTGCCAACAGAAGCTGACTTTGGTCTCAGGCAGGAGATCAGCTACCTGCGTGTTGGGTGCTGCCTGACCTGGGCTCAGGGGACAACCTGTGGGGAGGCTCTGTTGACTGCCACCTGTTCATGCTCTGTGGGTCATTCGGCTGGGACGCAGCAGCAGCCTGTTGTTCTGGGCTGTGCCTTATTCTCTCTACTTCCTTTCTCCAGGGTGTCTCAGGACATTTATGCGATGGGAGATATTGTTGGTGGCAGATAGCAAAGGCCTTGTCCCTCCCTGGGGGGCCCTGAAGGTGAAGATGAGAAGTCCAGGTTAGACTTGTAAGTGCAGAGTGGCTGGGCAGGGGTGGGCCCGAGGAAGCAAGGTGGGCCAGGAGATGGTCTTAGGGCCCACTGTGAAATGTGGAGAGTCTCAGGGGCACAGAATGGGGGACAGAGCCCACTCCTCATCCCTTTCCCCATCTGCACCAGGTGGACTTAGAGGCCAATGTGGAGGCACTGAGGGAGGAGACTGTCTTCCTGCCATCAGTCTCTCTACCAGGAGGTAAATCTCTCCCCCATCTCCAGAGGGCAAGTGAGGGAAGTAGGTGGAGGAGGGTTTTCTCTGGGTGTGGCCCATCCTGGTTCCTGGGTTCCAGGGAAAGCCATGCATTCCTTATTCTCCAAGGGCCTGGACATCTTTCCTTCTGTGACCAGAGGGGATTTTTCTCTTGTTCAGGCCTGCTTTCAAAATGAAAGTGGGTGATGCTCTTCCTTTAAGATTATTTGAAAGAATGTGATTAATTGCCCATCTACACAGCACAACATGAAGTGGAGATTTGACAATTAATTTATTAGTTCAGGTACTGTAAAAACCCAAGTGGATAATCTAGGACCCTACCTGTGACCATTATCTGGTTGATTTGATTATAAAGATCTGTCCAGCTGATGTGGACAGTTCAGGGCCCGGAGTGGAGAGATGGGTGGTTTCTCTGCATACACGTGTCTTCCTGGATCCAGGCATTAGTGGACTCCCACCTTACATTGCCTGGAGGCCACAGGCCTAATCCCAGCCTTTTCCTCTTAAAGCTACAGTTTGAAATTTTTCCTGACTTGCTGGTAGTTTTCTAATTTCTTTCCTGAGGTTTCAGAGTTGAGACTGTTTTTTGAATAACCTAGGGAGAGGGATTAGAGCGGGATTTGGAGCTGCGGGTGCTGGTTGTTGTCTCCTACAGGAAATTCACCTCCTGTGGTCACAAATCTCTGATACCTCAGTGGTGGCGAAGATGGACAATAGTCAGGAGCTCAACATGGACTTGGTTGTGGCCAAGATCAAGGCTCGGTATGATGGTATTGCCAGACACAGCTGGGCCGGAGCTGAGATCTGGTACCAAACCAAAGTAAACTGGAGGGCAAGGTAAATGGCTGTGAGCTGGAACTTCCTGGGAAATGCACACCTGTGCTTCACAAGGGCTCAGCCAAGAGCCCCGGGCAGAACAGGGCAAGGAGGAGACAGAGTGAAGAAAAAGAAAAAAAAAAAAAAACACTGCATAGCAGGGGCCAGCTGATCGAGGCTGCTGTGACATCCCACTACACCCTCCAGCCACCGTTTCTGCATGTTTGCTTCTCAACCTGCAGTGTGAGGAGATGAAGGCCACAGTGACCCGGCAGGGCGAGAACCTCTGCAGAACCAAGGAGGAGATCCGTGAGCTGAACTGCATGATCCAGAGACTAACAGCTGAGGTAGAGAATGCCAGGCAGCAGGTTGAGGGGCGCTGAGACCCCACTTGGTGCACCTGCTGCTTCTGATCTCATTTAATTTTAGGGTTGAAGATTGAGATTCTGTACAGTAGCCTCTGAAAACCTGGGCTTGGCACAATCAATTGGGTAGCCTAGGGCAAGGCACAGCCTCTCTGAGTCTCAATTTCTTCATCTGCGTAGTGGGAATAATAATGCCTGTTCTGACAAGCTCGCAGAACAATTTTGAAGGTGAAATTAGATAATATCTGCAAAAGTGCCTTGTAAATTAACAAGGGTATACAAACATATGGTAATATCACTCATTATTATCAGTCCTATTCTGGTGGTAACATTTCCTCCCTCAAGTGAGCTTTACTATAAGGTGGTACAAAAATGAAGAAAAGAGTCTCCAAGTGAGCTATTATTTCCCTGCCTAGTTAATTTTCCGCTGATATATTTCTTTTAAGTAGTAGAAAGTTCAGAAGTTGACCATTGTGAATATAGGTGAAATAGGGTGACCAAGGCCATTGGGAACTGACCAGGGTCCCTGCAGCCTGTTCCCTTTTCAAACTCCCCCTTCCCCACAGTGCTGTAAGCTGGAGGCAGCCGTGACCCAGTCTGAGCAGCAGGGCGAGGCTGCCCTCAGTGATGCCCGCTGCAAGCTGGCTGAGCTGGAGGCCACCCTGCCGAAGGCCAAGCAGGACATGGCCTGCCTGCTTAAGGAGTACCAGGAGGTGAAGAACTCCAAGCTGGGCCTGGACGTGGAGATCGCCACTTACTACAAACTGCTGGAGGGCGAGAAGAGCTGGTAAGGATGGGGAATCCGGGGTCTCTTCACATCCCCACTCAGGCTGTTCTATAATCTTCCAGGTGGTGAATGTTCAAACTGGGAAAGACTCTAGAGATCATGGAGTCCAACCATGTCCCCATTTTATAGACAAGGAAACAGATCCAGAGGGGAAGGGGCTTGCCCAAGAGCACAGCCAGTTAGTGGCTAATCTGAACTGATGCACACCTCCTGCCTGGCCTCCAGGGCTCTTCTCCTTCCTGCTCTGTCCCTCGGGTTGGAACCTACAGCTTATTCTCAGGCAACTGCTTTACTCTGTGGCCAGCCTCAGGGGGCTCTTAAAACTGGAATCATTCAGAAAATTAGTTAAAGGCCATTTGATTGGGGATGCACAAACGGTCCTGTCAACATAGATAGGCTGGTGATCAGGACCAGGGGATAGAAATGAGCAGCGCAGTTTCTTGCCTTGCAGCAGAGGACAGGCACAGACATAAATCACTCCTCCAGGGGGCTGGGGCTAGCAGCCTAGGGAGGCTGTTGGGAGGCTTTTCAGAGGAGGAGGCAGAAGAGCTGAGGGCATGGGAAAGGGATAGGACACTTCAGCTGTGCTGACAGTTGGAGCCAGGAATTGGGGGCAGTGAAGACAGCCTGGGAGGAGCCATGCGGATTTACACATCACTGGGGCTCCTCCTGGGTCCCATTGGAGGGGCAGTCTGGGCGGGGGAGTAGAGCATAGCAAAGAAGAGCAGAGGCCACGAGCCAGTCAGCCTGGGTTCGAATCCCAGCTCTGCCCCTTATTAGCTATGTGACCTCTTCACACCTCAGGGTCCTCAACTGTAAAACCGAGATAATCATAAAACCCACCTCTTGAAACTGTTGCAGGATTAAATGAGTTTTAATGGGACATAGTACACACCAGTAGAAGCAGGGTATTATTATAATGAGAATATCTCTCGCCAAGGTGGCCAGGCAGGGCTATACCCACAGAGAGGCCCCTCATTACTGTGGTTGGCTTTAGAAATCTGCCACGAAGCGGCACCTCGGGCAGCCGGGCCATGCTGCTGGATCTGCCCCATGCTGGACCAAAGCAGGTGAACCTTTCTGCCAGTTTCCTCACCGCTACGGGTGAAGACACCAGAGCTCTCGCTTTCTTTGGACACTTAAGTCCTCAACCCAGTCACTAGCATTCAGTAATACATTTAGCATTTGCACTGTGACACTTACTTTCATTGATAATACTCATCAGTTAATAACTGAATCATATAATTATTGGTACACTGTCCCCAACACGTGATTTTCAAAGGCAGTTTAGTGAATTGTGTTCTGTGCATTGTGGCCATTGACCTTTTAATAGACAGCCTCCTTTCGGCATTTAACAGGTTTGCTTTAATTACACAAGTAATGCTCATTGCAGCAAACACAGAAGATATGAAAACAAAAGCAGCCACAATCACTCAACTCAGAGACAGTCGCTGCCAACACTGTGAATCAACAGGCACCATAATGAGCATTGGCTGGAATCTTCTGGAAGGGCACAGTCTTAAGGCTGTGGCAAAGTCAGAGTGAAGTGGCAGGAAAACTCCAAAAGATGAGGAGTAAAGAAGTGTTCTGAGCTGGGCAGGATGAATCAGAGTAGAGCTTTCCTCGGAAAACAGGCTTGAAGCTAGGAGTTTAAAAAGGGGAGACATAGAAAAGAAAGTGCCGGCAAGTGTGAGAGAGGAGGCAGCATTTATAAAAAACCAACTCTAGTGGTATAAGTGTATCACCATCAATGAGATGTTTATAATGTTGATAGCAAACACTTACATTGGATTTACTTACTATGTGCTGGTCTCTATTTTAGGCACTTTATATGTAGAACTCAGTCGTACCTTATAGCAATCCCATTAGGCAGGTATTATCATCTCTATTTCATGCTGGGAAAATTGAGGCACAGAAAGTTTAAGTGACTTGCCCAAGGTTACCCAGCTAGTAAGTGGCACAGCCAGATTTGAGTCTGGGTAGCCTGGCTTGAAAGCCCAGTTTCTTAACTACCATACCCCCCAGCCTCCCTCTGCATTTAATGAAATCAGTTGGATGTCTGTGATAGCATTTAAAATCATAGGATAAAAATATGTTAGTTTGTGCTTAAGCCAAGGAGTTTAAGGCTGCTGTGTGCTATGATCATGTCTGCGAATAGCCACTGCACTCCAGCCTGGGCAGCATAGTGAGACCCCCTATCTCTCAAAAAAAAGAGTTAGTTCGAGTGATAAGCAAACTTCTCCTGCTCAGAGGTGTGCATCTAGCTAGGCAGTAGTGGCTCCCGTCACCTCTTTGGCTTTGCTGGAATTGCCAGCAGAGGGACAAGGAAGATGCCCCTCTTCTCTACTCCTCAGTCCACCAAGTTTCCAGCTGAGATTATACTAGTGGTTGTTTGGAATTTCATTGTATTTTCATGCTTCCCTTACAGCTCCTTTTTTTTGGTGTGCTTGATTAAATATAGAGGGCCAAAGGCTGTTTCTTGGTAACCAAGTTAATGCTGCCTCCTTCATTGTTTTCCCCACCCACCCACAGCCCTGACATTTTGGTGCTTCTCAAGATGGAGTCCAGGGACCACCACCTGTGTCAGGGTCCCGTGGGTAGTTGGTAAATGCACAGATCCTGGGCTCCATCCAGAACTACTAGATCAAGAGTTCTAGGGATGAGCCCAGGAATCTCTTTCAACAAGCTCCCAGGTGATTCCCATAAGAACTATAATTAGAGGACCACGGGTTTGTGTGGGCAGAGGGGAGAGGAGGCCAGGCAATTCTCGCCAGGTGGTGACTTTCCATGAGCTTCCCGCAGGCTCAGATTAGCCCCTTTGCGCTTCTCCTTTGTCTTTGCTGAAAGGTCAGAGCCCCAGTCTGGGTCGCACACACTGGGACGGGGTGGGACAAAGGTACCGAAGGGGAGAAGGGAGCCTGCTAACTGTCTGGGGCACGTTGTTCATGTATTTCATTCATTTCTCACAGCAACAGTATTATTCTCGTTTTACAGATAAAGAAATTAAGGTTCAAAGAAATAACTTTACTAAGATTACACAGCTAGTCCACGATTCAAACTCAGGTCTAGGGAATGCCAGTGTTCATGTACTTTTCCCACTGCATTGCCCTCACTGTCCCTTAGGCTGCTACAATATTCCTGGAGTTCTGCCTGGTGCAGCTTTACAGTTGTCTGACACTTCAGAGATAAGAGATGGAAGGTGACTTGACCTCCTGGAAGCATTTCTAGAAACACCTCTCTCTAGCCTCTGCTCCCCAAGAACTCGGACGGATCTTATCATGGGGCGGTTAACACAGGCCTCTTGTGTGGACCCCAGAATTAAAACTCAGACCTCTGCCTGGAGGGCGTTTGCCAGGGTGGCCTGGACAGAGGCAGTGGATGGGTGAACTCTGTCTCTGGCCTATTCCTGCACTCACAGCCCAGGGAAGACCTACCTAGGGAAGCCTGTTCAAAGTGCCTCTGATGCAGGCTGTCCTGCCCTGGATGTGATGAGTGGGAGAGAGGTTTCTGGTGCTTAACTCTCTTTCATTTGATATACAGGAAGACCTCTACTTCTCTCACCTTATTTTATTTGGAACTTTTAAAAAAAGGTTTTTAAAAAGGCCTGACTGGATAGAGGATATTTTGTCACAAGAATACATATTTATTCTCAAGATGAAAAAAAAAACAGCCTTTAAAATTTCTTTTTTTAATTTTTAAAGTTTTTTTTCCTCACTTCCCCACCAGTCCTAAAATTTCTTTTTCCTTTTTTTTGCTTTCTACTGCTTGTTCACAGCTGCCAGCCACCAGGTGCCCTTCTCCACAGCCCAATGGAGACTGTCCTGGTGCCGGAGGGCTGGGGTCAGGCCTGAGGGACGAGGGCCAGGCCCCCCCACTGGGACCTACCAAGGACCGGCGACCCCCCACAGGTCTTTAAACTGCCGGACACCTGGACGGGGGTGGGGTGGGGTGGGGTGGGTTGGGGGTGGGATGGACAGGGAGTGGACTGGGAGGGGGCTGGCAGCCCCACCTCTACGCCTTGGGCCGCGGGATGTAAGATCACGGCAATACTTGCAGGTGACAGGGCCAGCCCGGCTCCACCAACAACCCCACCCCACAACACGGATCAAGCGGTGCGCTCAGCTTTCCCTCCACGCTCCTCCCTGCACCCCTCACCACTGAGGGTCGGGGCTCACCACGCTCCCGGGCAGAGGGTGAAGCCCGGGCCAGGGCCGAGGCGGGCGCTGTTTCAAAGAGGCGCCAGGGCCAGGGGATCTGGGCAGACTGCAGACAACCCGCTGGCGACCGGCAGTGTCAGCAGGCAGGAACCCCACGTGAGCCAAGGCTCTGAGGCCCCCCCCGTGGCCCCGATCTCAGGGCTCTGCCAGGGCACTGCCTGATTTTCTCTGATGGAGGTGTTAGCTTGGTCTGTGATGTTTCAAAGAAAACGGGCGCCCAGGAAGGAGACCGAATCACTCCCACAGGCCTACTTTATCATGTGGGCCGCTGGCTCTTCTGGCTTTTCTTTGATCTCTCAATTTCAGGCCACTTGACTTCTTCTTTAAAATTTTTCTTTCTAATAAAACTTTGGTTACCCTTGTATTGTACCTTTTGCCTGCTGTAAGAAATAGATCATTCATGAGGAGAGGGCTGCGGGAGCCCAGGACCATCGGAACCGGAGGACCCCGCTCTGGACTCCTGCAGCAGTCGCAAGGAGGGCTGGGGGGAAAGGTTTGCATCCTCATAAGCTAAAGGTGCCTCTGGTTGGCTGAATCGGTTGCTGGTCTTTGCACACAAAGCATTGAAATGTATTAAAAAGATTATTAACATCTCCCAGATTCTGTCTGTTTGACTTTTCAATGCCTGATGTTATTTTTTGGATATCAGATTTGGTATTTTAGTTTTGATTGGCCCAGATCCATGGTAACGTCAAGTTGTCTTCCCCAAGCACCCTCCCTTCAGCATCCTAGAACCACAGAAGGTGGCAGGGTTGGGAAGGAGTAAACCCCCTCATGTCACAGAGCCCAGACTGATGCCCAAAGCATGAAAGCCACTTCTTGCCCAAGTTCTCATGGAGACCTGGTGGTCTTGGCAGAACTGGGGCTCAAATTTTCATCTCCTGATTTTTCAGCCCCTGAGATTTAACTTTTCCTATGGATGAATGATGTCCCCTAAACTGAACACTGACCTGTTTAGATTTTGACCATGACCTCAAGGCCCTGATTGCTGGGAGAACAGAGGGGTGTAAGTGAGAGGCTTGCAGGAGGTCAGGGGGCCTTAGCCAGCAAACCTCAAACAGAGACAGCCGAGTGCTCAGCAGCCGCAGCCTGCAGAGGGGCAGCGACGGATGCTTGCGGCACAAAGTGAGGACTGGTCAGCATGCACAGGCTTCTCTTCTCCTCTCAGGGACAGAGGCCAGGATGGGGCAGAACAGGGGGCTGGCTGGCAGATGACATCTTACACCTGCCTGACAGCATCAATAGCCAATCTGTGCTCCCAATGGAGAGGTGGAGCTGAGTCCCGGGGTGCTGGGTGTCTGTCTGTACCTGCTGCTGTACCAACTGCCTGAGTTCATCCAACGTGTCCCAGGCCTGGCATATCCTGGCGCCCCATCCGGGGACTCAGTGGAGGGTCAGAGCCAGGAGGCTCCTTCCTGTCCTCAAGGAAATTCTAGCTTGTTCCAGGCTCCAGACACACCCATTGACATCCCTGGCAGAACCAGAGGTCCTCAGGGTTCTAGACACTGCATGGTGGGGGAAAGGTGTGAGTTCGGGGGACTTGCTTCCTTGGGGTGGGGTGACTGCCTGATCAGCACTGGCTAGAGGGGTTGGACAGGGCTGAGGGGGAGGGAGAAGGAGCCTGCATCTGGCATAAGAAGCACACATGTGCTGGGAAGTGATTGGAGCCAGGTGGGAGGGGGTGAGAGCACTGAATTTGGGATGGGGTCCTGGCTGCTAGCAGTGCTTAGGGTGGGGTCACTAGGTGGGAGCTGGGGCTGTGGTCCAGGCCTACGGGGACTGAGGAGGGCCAAGTGGAATCAGGCTGTGGAAGTGGACAGCAAGAGGCGGTGACACTGGAGGGTGACCAGGGAAACACTGCATGGGGCTGGACTAGGATTAGTTGGCTGGAGATGGTGCAAGAAGGGAGTGGAGACATTGGGGTTCAGGAGATCACGTACCCTTGCATGGCAGCAGCATTTATTGAAACACAGATTGAGACAGCTCAGGAGGCGAGGCGCCCACAGACAGTCGTAACCAGAGAGGGACCCAGGAAGTGGCCTAACTTTCTATCCCACCAGCTCTGCATTGGACAGTCCCCTCCTGCACGCAGCAGGGGGAAGTCTGGAGCCGCTGCGGAGACTTTGAAATGTACACATGTGCACTGGACAGCAGGACCTGCCCGAAGTCCCCCACCTGGAGTGCTGGAGGTGAAAGCATGCCCACAGTAACGGGCTCTTGACTGGGAGGTCACATGAGGAGTGTGGCTGGAACCGTCAACCCAGAAGGCGGTCAGTGAAAGAGACAAGCAGAGCACAGGCAGGATGAATGGGCAAGTGCTTGCTGTGGGCACCGTCCTTCCCAGCCAGGAAGGGCCTGCGGGGAGGGTCTTGCTCTGTTGGATTCTCAGATTGTGGGAGGTTAGGATCGTGCCTTGACCCAGGGGAAGGCCAAGCTCCCATGCTGTCCAGCCACTCGGGTGACTGTTTGTGTTCCAGAGAACTTGGTGAATGGTACAGATAATACAAATTGGCCACAGGTATTTTGGAGGCAGGTTGGAGTTAAGACAAGGGCTGGGAATGACTCTAAACTGAAGCCACCAGGAAAACTAGGACATAGCTCCCCAGAATGAGAAGGTGGAGTATAGCGGCCCGAGGGTCTTTTCCTCTGTAGGAATCTCTGGAAGATTCTGGAAGCAAGCACACGTTTGCATTCACACACCATTCAGTGCTCAGCTGCCACAGGCGGGGCAGGCTCTGGACTCCACTAGGCAAAGCGGACGGACCGGCTGCTTCCACAGCTGAAGCTGGAGGAGCGGGGCTGGCAGGGTGCGCAGGAGTCCGGGGCTGTCACTGTGATGCTGCCCCCTGTGGCTGGGGGGCCAGAGGCGATCTGGCGCCCTGGGGTGGTGCTGTAGGTGAGGCCCCCGCAGGAGACTCCTCCACGGGAGCTGCTGACACCTGTGAGGAGAGGTGACACAGAGGGGTGAGGGCTTGCTGTGATCGCACCGGCCCCATGACACACCCCAGAGGGCAGCGGCATTGCATGAGCTGCCTTCTCTCCAAGGGGTCGAGTGGTTGACAATGCAGACCCTGTCCCTCAGCCACACATCCCATCTGGAGACCTGGGGCAGGAAGGAACCAAGGACCCCTGGACCCAGAGGAGCAAAGCTGCCAGGCCCCGCATGGCCTCGGCTCACGGTTGCCTCCAGTAAAGGGCGCTGAGCTCTGCTCTCTCTAACTCCCTTCGTGGTCCCCAGTGAGGGGCCAGGAGAGGGTGAAAGGCCCTCTCTTACTTGGGGAAACAATAGAGGCTCGGTGGCTTAGACCAAAGGGCTCAGCTTTGCCTGTCAACAAAGCCATTTTCTAGGGGATTTCGGGCAGATACTTACAGACATTCACGGAGCCCACACCTTCACACAGCCTGGAGAGAGAAAGCTCTGTTAGCTGCAGACACTGAGCTGGATTCCTTGAGACTGAAAGTTGCTTGGGGACAGAGAGGCTCATCCTGTGGACAGTCTATCCCCTGAGAGGCAGGAAGGGCTCCCCCAACCTGCACTAAATACTCACTTCTTTCTTTAATGGTTCTCTAACCTGGGGACAAGCCCTTCTGATTCTCGGCAGCCCTGGGTGAGACTGTGACCTTCACATGCTGCCCCCGATCTGGGTACTGTAGCCCACCCTGGATAGTGCCAACCAGGGTCTCAGAAAGGAGAGTCAAGTGAGACGCAGCAGCGTGTGGAAGGGCTTGGCGGAAGGTGAGAGCTGAACGCATGCGGAGGCGCAGCCTCATTGTCACACACAGGCCTCAGCGGGGCAGGAAGCTATTCTCAAGAATGCCTTTGGGGGCACGTGTCTTGGGGTGCAGAGCTCAGTTCTTCTGCTTATTAACTGGGTAGCCACGAGAAATGCACTGAACTCTGAGCCTATTTGTTTATCTTTGGGTGGGAAAAATGATACTGATCTCATTGGATTATGAGGATTATAAATGAGCACTTAGCACAGGTTTAGCATATAATAAGCATTCGATAAGTTGTTATTATTATTGAAGCTTGACCTTACCACCACGGTCAGAGTCATAGATCACACTGGCTCAAGGGAATCCACTCTGAAGACCAGGACCTCCACCCTGGAAACCCTACAAAGTCCTGCTTAGCCTCACCTGTGCTCCTCGCCCTCCAGCAGGCGCCTGTAGGTGGCGATCTCGATGTCCAGGCCCAGCTTGGAGTTCATCACCTCCTGGTACTCCTTGAGCAGGCAGGCCATGTCCTGCTTGGCCTTCTGCAGGGCGGCCTCCAGCTCAGCC
>CAUYRT010040205.1:0-18273 GCA_963574885.1 Lepilemur ruficaudatus
ACCAGCCTGAGCAAGAGCAAGACCCTGTCTCTACTAAAAATAGAAAGAAATTAATTGGCCAACTAAAAACATATAGAAAAAATTAGCCGGGCATGGTGGCGCATGCCTGTAGTCTCAGCTACTTGGGAGGCTGAGGCAGAAGGATTGCTTGAGCTCAGGAGTTTGAGGTTACTATGAGCTAGACTGATGCCACGGCACTCTAGCCCAGGCAACAGAGTGAGACTCTGTCTCAAAAAAAAAAAAAACAAAAAACGAGCAACAAGATTTGAAAAAGAACCAAATATAATTTCTCGACACAAAAATTAAAATATTAAAATGATAAACTTAATAGACAGGCTAATTAGCAGATTAGAAATAACTGAGGAATGAACTAATGAACTGAGTGAAAATTCTGATGAATTATTAAGAATGCAGCTCAGAGAGATGAAGAAATTGAAACCACAAGACATAGGTTAACCAACATGAAGAAGATCCAACATTTTCTAGTCAGAGTTTCAGGAGAGAATAGAGAAGACTGGGGAAAGGTGATACGTAAATAGATAACGGCTGAGAATTTTACATATTGGATTTAGGACTACAAAAGAATTCTAAGCAAGATAACAAAAATTAAATCCTTACTTAAATACACAATAGTGAACTACTGAAAGCCAAAGATAAAGATTGCATTTTAAATCTACAGATTCAATGCTATCCCCATCAAAATACTAATGACATTCTTCACAAAAATAGAAAAAGTAATACTAAAATTTATATGGAACCAGAAAAGACCAAGAACAGGCAAAGTTATTCTCAACAAAATGACCATAATCAACAATAATAAGTTAGGGTACTTTATGTATTTATTTATTTATTTATTTTTTTGAGACAGAGTCTCACTCTATTGCCCAGGCTAGAGTGCTGTGGCGTCAGCCTAGCTCACAGCAACCTCAAACTCCTGGGCTTAAGCGATCCTTCTGCCTCAGCCTCCCGGGTAGCTGGGACTACAGGCATGCACCACCATGCCCAGCTAATTTTTTCTATATATTTTTAGTTGGCCAATTAATGTGTTCCTATTTTTAGTAGAGACAGGGTCTCGCTCTTGGTCAGGCTGGTCTCCAACTCCTGACCTTGAGCGATCCTGCCGCCTCCGCCTCCCAGAGTGCTAGGATTACAGGCGTGAGCCACTGCGCCTGGCCTAGTTAGGGTACTTTAAAATAACTAAAAGAGTAGAACTGGAATGTTCCTAACACAAAGAAATGATAAATGCCTGAGGTGATGGATACCCCAATTACCCTGATTGATTAAGTCATATTGTATGCCTGTATCAAAACATCACATGTACCCTGTAAGTATATACAACTATTATGTACCCATAATAATTAAAAATATGGCCGGGCACAGTGGCTCACACCTGTAATCCTAGCCACTCTGTGAGGCGGAGACAGGAGGATCGCTCAAGGTCAGGAGTTCAACACCAATCTGAGCAAGAGTGAGACCCCCTCTCTACTAAAAATAGAAAAAAATTAGCTGGACAACTAAAAATATATAGAAAAAAAATTAGCCGATAATGGTGGCGCATGCCTGTAGTCCCAGCTACTCGAGAGGCTGAGGCAGAAGGATTGCTTGAGCCCAGGAATTTGAGGTTGCTGTGAGCTAGGCTGACACTACAGCATTCTAGCTCGGGTAAGAGAGTGAGACTCTGTCTCAAAAAAAAAAAAAAAAATTTTTCAAAGAGTCAATATCATATAGGCCACAATGTAATTAAATTAGAAATCAGTGAACAAAAGGTGGCTTAAGGCCGGGCGTGGTGGCTCACACCTGTAATCCTAGCACTCTTGGAGGCTGAGCCAGGCAGATGGCTCAAGGTCAGGAGTTCGAAACCAGCCTGAGCAAGAGTGAGACCCCATCTCTACTAAAAATAGAAAGAAATTAATTGGACAACTAAAAATATATACAAAAAAAATTAGCCGGGTATGATGGCGCATGCCTGTAGTCCCAGCTACTTGGGAGGCTGAGGCAGAAGGATTGCTTAAGCCCAGGAGTTTGAGGTTGTTGTGAGCCAGGCTGATGCCACGGCATTCTAGCCTGGGCAACAGAGTGAGACTCTGTTTCAAAAAAAAAAAAAAGTGGCTTAAAAGAAAAACACAAATATATGGGAGAAAACTCCAGAATAACTCATGGGTCAAAGAAGTCATAGTAGAAGTTAGAAAATACTTAGAATAATAATAAAAGCACTATGTAAATGTTGCCTTATGAGAAAAAGAAAAGTCTTTGCAGATATGATTAAATAAAGGGTCTTGAGGTAGAGAGATTATCTTGGATTATCCAAGTAAACCCTAAATGCAATCACAAGAGAGGTAGAAGGAGATTTCATACACACAGAGTAGAAGGCAATGTGAGGCCAACAAAGAGGGATTTGAAGATGCTGGCCTTGAAGACTGGAGCATGTGGCCATAAGCCAAGGAATGTGGCAGCCACCAGAAGTGGAAGAAGGAATGGATTCTGCTGAAGAGCTCCGGAGGGAGTACCGCCCTGCGGACATCTTGATTTCAGCCCAGTGATACAGATTTTGGATTACTGATATCCAGAACTGTGAGAGAATAAATTTCTGTTGTTTTATACCACCAAGTTTGTGGAATTTTGTAACAGGAAACTAATACACAAAGT
Organism: Lepilemur ruficaudatus; assembly: GCA_963574885.1. Taxonomy (NCBI): domain Eukaryota; kingdom Metazoa; phylum Chordata; class Mammalia; order Primates; family Lepilemuridae; genus Lepilemur; species Lepilemur ruficaudatus. The sequence continues at coordinate 2,647 of CAUYRT010040205.1, forward strand.
GAAGGCAAGTATAAAAAGTAGTATAATATATCATGTTGAAGTTACATTTGTTCCAAGAAATATATTAATATACCAATTCACCATGTTAACACATTAAAAGAGAAAATCATAAGATTAAATAATTATAATTAAAAAAAAAGAAAAAGCATTTTCTAAATTCAATTCATGCATGACATCTTTTTTTTAGAGACAGTACCTGGCTCTGTCACAGAGGCTAGAGTGCAGTGGCACAATCATAACCCCACTGCAACCTTGAACTCCTGAGCTGGCTAGGACTACAGGCACACACAACCCCACCTGGCTAATTTTTACATTTTTTGTAGAGATGGGATCTCTATGTTGCCCAGGCTGGTCTTGAACTCCTATACTCAAGTGATCCTTCCACCCTGGCCTCCCAAAGTGCTGGGATTACAGGTATGAGCCACCACACCCTGCCCAAAATTCAGTCTTTATAACTTTTAATCTATAGTTCTGGAAACTCTAGCCAACACAATGAGACAAAAAGACACAGAAAGAATGATTTGACAATTAGAAAGATTTGACAATTATTTGTCAATGACATGATTAACATACCAAAAGCCCCAGAAAAATCTACAAAATATTACAATTTCAAAAGGCCTGAAAGATTGCCAAATATAAGACTAATACAATAAATCGTGTTGATTTACTTGATTACTGTCAAAAAATTTGTTAGAAAATATACCATTTGTCATATCAATAGAAATACAGTTACCTAGAAATAATAAAAAAAATAATGTGTAAAACATTTATGTCAAAATTATAAAACGTTAGGGAAAGAAAATTATGAAACTTATTGAAAGACTATAAATTGAGAGACAAACCATGTTCATGAATAGAAAGATTCAATATGTCAATGATCCTCATGCAAATTCAACCAAAATCCCAACAAGATAACTTATGAAGCATGACAAAATGATTATAAAATTTAACAAAGAAGCTAATAAAACAGTATACAGAATAGATGAAGATTTACTATAAATCAGTAAGAAATATAACTCAACAGAAAAATGAAAGAAAAGAATACTCATTTTACACAATACAAAACAGACATTTCATAAACACTTAAAAAGATGATCAACTTTATTGATTATCATGGAAATTCAAATTAAACCCACAATTATTAATAGATACTATTTTACACCCACCAGATTGCCAAAAACTTTTAAAGTTTAAAATGTTATGTATTTGTATCACATGTTGGCAGGAATGTGAAGCAACAGGGGCACTCATACTTTGACATGCAAGTATAATTGGTGTGATTACTTTGGAAAACACTTTGGCATCATCTGATAAAGCTGAAGATGCACATGTCTTACAATTCAGCATTTCTAATACAGTATTAGTCATACACTCAAATGGAACTGTTGAGTAGAAACTTAATGTGAGCTATATATGTAACTAAATTTCCCAGAAACCAAAATATAAAAAGTAAAAAGAAACAACTGAAATTAATTTTAATAATTTATTTTACTTAATCCCAAATATCCAAAATATTATCATTTTAATATTTAATTGATATAAAAGTTACTAATGAGATAGATAAAAATTTTTTTTTTTTTTTGAGACAGAGTCTCACTGTGTTGCCTGGGCTAGAGTGCCGTGGCTTCAGCCTAGCTCACAGCAACCTCAAACTCCTGGGCTCAAGCAATCCTCCTGCCTCAGCCTCCCAAGTAGCTGGGACTACAGGCATGCGCCACCATGACCGGCTCATTTTTTCTATATATATCTTTAGTTGGCCAATTAATTTCTTTCTATTTATAGTAGAGACAGGGTCTCACTCTTGCTCACGCTGGTTTCGAACTCCTGACCTTGAGCGATCCGCCCGACTCGGCCTCCCAGAGTGCTAGGATTACAGGTGTGAGCCACCGCACCCGGCCGAGATAGATAACATTTTTCATACTAAGTTTGAAAGTTTGAAATCTAGTGTGTATTTTACACATACAGTACATCTCAAATTGCATACTAAGTTTTCATCAGAAATACTTGATCTGTATTTATATTTAACAGAATTTACAATTGAGAAAGTGTTCACATATCCAAATTCTTCCAGGTTTACTTAAAAGCTTTCCAATAAATGAATCAATTATCATTTTTAAATTTTTGATTAATTTGTTTTAATTTAAAAGTTACTTCCTCCGTCACACTAGCCACATTATAATTGCTCAATTGCCCCATGTGGCTAGTGGCTGCCATATTAGACAGCACAGCTTTAGAAACACTCTCGTATATGTATACCAGGAAGCATATTAAAACATTCATATCATCATTTGTAAAACCAAAAACAAACCAATTTAGGAATGGAGAAGTAAACTGTACAGAAACACTCTGTACAAGAGTGTTTCTAAAGCTGTGCTGTCCAATATGGCAGAACTAGCCACATGGGGCTATAGTATTTCACTGTAGTATATTTGTACGATAAAATACAAAACACACAGCAGTGAAAATGAATGAACTAAAAAACACAATGTTAAACAAAAAAAAAGCAAGTCAGAATGTAGAGAATGATCCAAACACAGGTAAAACCATACACTCTATTGTCTAGGGAGTGTGTGTAGGGGTGTGTGTGTGTGTGTGTGTGTGTGTGTCTGCTGTAACAAATTTTCTTGACCTTGTAGTATAAAACAACAGAAATTTCTTCTCTCACAGTTCTGAAAGTCAGAAATCTGAAATCTGTATTACAGAGCTGAAATCAAGATGTGATCAGGCTGCATTCCCTCTGGAATTTCTGGGGCAGAATCTATTCCTTGCCTCTTCCAGCTTCTGGTAGCTGCCACATTCCTTGGCTTGTGGCCACAACAAATCCAATCTTCAAGGCCAGCATCTTCAAATCTCTCTTTGCTCCATCTTCACATTGCCTTCTCCTCCATATCTGTCTGTATAAAATCTGTCCCTTTCTTATAAGGACAGTTGTGATTGCATTAGGGTTCAGCCAGATAATTGAGAATAATTTCTCCACCTCAAGATCCTTAATTTAATTACATCTGCAAAGACCTTTTTTTTACATATAAGGTAACATTTATAGCTGTCTGAAGATTAGTCCTAGAAATCATTTGGTGGAGGGCGGGGCTGGGGGGGCGTTGAGTACAGGGAGCATGATTCAGTCTACTACAGTATTAAAATTGAGAAAATAAAATTCAGGATAGAAGCTACCTCTGGGCATTGGGAAGGAGTTGCAGTTGAGATGGAGAACACAGGAGCCTTTAAATATGTGACAATTTCCAAATGTCACATATGAGGCAGTAATTACCTCCCATCAAGAACTACTAGAACAAAGTGATGAATAAAACAAATTTGCTGATAAGATTTTTTTTTTCTTTACATATATTCAATGTAGTGAGCTCATAAGATTCTAGGGCAAAGGAGATAATTACATAAAAGCCATGTTTGAGGAATGTTCTGATAGCTACTTTCCAGGTGTTAGGGCCAGGAAAGAAACAAAAAAAAAGCAACTTGCATATTTTTTTTTTTAGCAGTTGTGATTTACAAAGCATTTTCACATACGTTATACGCTTCACATCAACTGTGAATTTAGTATCTCCCCTATTTTACAGAGGAAGCAGAAGAAGCTCATAAATGTTGCGACTTAATGAGTCATTTTAATGAAAGACCTAGAGTTAGGATCCACATTCGGCTTCAAACCTAATGTTTTTTCTGTTATAGCATGGTATTGCAAGGATGATGAAAGCAGAAAAAAGAATTTTTTTAATGAGGGAAAATCTGATAGCACTTTGGGAGGCTGAGGCAGGGTGATTGCTTAAAGCCAGGAGTTGGAGATCAGCCTGAGCAAGAGCAAGACCCCATCTCTATAAAAAATAGAAAACTTAGTCGGGTGTAGTGGTGCACGCCTGTAGTCCCAACTACTCAGGAAGCTGAGGCAGGAGGATTGCTTGAGCCTAGGAGTTTGAGGTTGCTGTGAGCTAGGCTGACACCACTGCACTCAGTCTAAAAAAAAAAAAAAAAAAAGAAACAAAAGAAAAAGAAAAGAAAAGAAAATCTGAGACTCACAGTAAAGCTAAAATTAGCAAGACTTTAATTGGACAGCTTTATGTTAACTATCATTGACATTCTGGGAAGAAAGGTGACCAAAGCTTCTTTGAAAACTGAGGGTTTATTAATAATATATTCCCCCTTCTTATTCTTATAGGACATTAATATGCACCTGAGTGAGATAATGAACAATGTGCATCGGATAATAACTCGCTATACTGTTGATCTTAACTTGTCCACTGCAAGGCCTCTCTCCATTACAGAACATATGAAAAAACAGAGAAACAGTGTTTCAGAGAAAATGATTACCTTTGCTCAGAATGCTGAAATTAGAGAAAAGACTCTTGCCTACATTCTGCCCTGGTTGGAAGAATGGGGTAAGTTTCCAGAAGTAGTTTAGAGGAAAATCACAAAGTTGATGAAAACTGTAGAGAAGAGAATCTATAAGTAAATTTTGAAGGATCAGAATAAAGAAGAAAAGACTGAGGAGGTTATTCAGATGGTTGTGCTCTGTTCCAGTAGGAATAGCTGTTCCAGCGATTCTGGCCCCCTTCCTTTTTTTCAAGCATGCCAGCATGTTCTTCCTGCCCAGTGTCTTTATGCTTACTAGTCCCTTGCTTGCAACATTTCCCATCAGATAGTCACATGGCTCATTCACTGCTTAAATTTGACTTTAAAATGAGGTGTTCCTGAACATCCCCGTTCCCTTTCATCTGGCATTCTCCATTACTCTCCACCCTTCCTTATTTTTGTCTATAGTATTAGTATCTGACATACAATATTACGAACTTTTTATTTTTTGTCTTTCTCCTTCCACTAGAATGTAAGCAGTATGAAGTCAGGGAACTTATTTTATTTAATGCTGTATCCATAGCTTCTGGAACAGTATATGGCAGAGTAGACATTGGTTGAATGAAAGAATGAATAAGCTAAACATACCAAAAAAAGGAATTTCACTTTGCTGCAAGAAATCTCATGTAACAAGGATTATAAATACCTGATAACTTACCAAAGGAGTTAAATGGGATTTAGATCCCCAATATTAAAACACACATTCTCATTTTAGATACCTACTTCCCTGGTGTTAGGGAACTAAACCAAATAGAGACTTTTTAACCTGATTCATGTTTTCATGTTTAAGATTTACTGTTCAGCCTTCTGTTCTAAGCCTCTTCCTTTTTAATTTCTTCATAGAGAAAAGCCCCAGAATGGTAGTGTGAGATACCTATATTCCCCAATAATACTATATGGAGTATTTACTCAATCTTATACACTTATATGATTATAATTATTTATCTTTCTGCACAAAAGTAATATTTTTACTCTCTTCAAGGTGCCGTTTTGTCTGATATGACTGTAATTGATATCGATGAACATCACCACTGGATAGCACAAATGGAGATATTACCAGACACATTAAAAACTATTGAAAACAATGTGAAGATACTGAGTAGATTCAGTACATCTTTCTTTGAAGAAAAGACGAAACAAAAGAAAAAAATATGTAAGGGTGCTTTATGACTTTGGAAATGGAGTTTGACTTTTTCTTAAAAAAACAGCTTTATTGAGGTATAATTTGTATAAATGTTAAGTGAACAATTAAATGATTTTCATTAATTTATAGAGTTTTGCAATGGTCACCACAACACAGTTTTAGAACATTTCCATTATCCCAAAAAGATCCCTCATGCTCATTTATGGTCAATCCTCATTCCCACCAGCAGCCACAGACAGCAGTGTATTTTCTGTCACAATAAATTTGCTTTTTCTGGATATTTCATATAAACAGATTCATATTATATGTAGTCTTTGATGTTGCTTTTCTTTCAATTAGCATAATGCTTTTGGCCTTCAGCCATGTTATAAGGATGTATGAGTAATTTCTTCCTTTCTATTGCTAATTGTATAGTTGTTTAAGAAATCATTAAGAAAGGAAAAAAATAAAATGTTTTTACTGTCTTTTTTATATTTACCTACACTTACTGGTGCTCTTTATTCTTCATGTGAATTTGAGTTATCCTTTGGTGTCATTTCCTTTTGACCTGAAGGACTTCTTTAGTATTTTTTGTAAGGCAGGTCTGTTAGCAATAAATTTTCTCAGTCTTTGTTTATCTGGACCTGTCTTTTTTTTGAGACAGAATCTCACTGTTACCCTGGCTAGAGTGCTGTGACATCAGCCTAGCTCACAGCAACCTCAAACTTCTGGGGTCAAGCAATCCTCCTGCCTCAGCCTCCTGAGTAGCTGGGACTACAGGCATGCGCCACCATGCCCAGCTAATTTTTTCTATATATATTTTTAGTTGTCCAATTAATTTCTTTCTATATTTAGTAGAGACGGAGTCTCGCTCTTGCTCAGGCTGGTCTCGAACTCCTGAGCTCAAGCAATCCACCAGCCTTAGCCTCCCAGAGTGCTAGGATTACAGGCGTGAGCGACTGCGCCGGGCCATGGAACTGTCTTTATTTCACCTTCATTTTGAAATAGACCTTATTTTTTGGAGCAGTTTTAGATTTAAAGAAAAATTGAGGAATAAAATAGAGTTCCTATTTATCTCCCCACCGCTTCCCCTATTATCTTTTTTTCTTGGCTCCTTAGCTAGGCAATCCCCTACTATTAATATCTCCCATTAGTATACACATTGTTACAATTAACAAACCAATATTGGTATATTTTTAAATAAGTACACAATTTATTCAGAATTCCTTGTTTTTACCCTAACGTCCCTTTTATGCTTCAGGATCCCATGCAGGGTACCACATTACATTTATTGTCATGTCTCCTTGGGCACCTCTTAACCATGACAGTTACTCAGACTTTTCTTTGCTTTTAATGTCCTTGACATTTTTGAGGAGTACCAGTCAGGCATATTGTAGGATGCCCCATTATTGGAATTTGTCTGATGGTTTTCTCATGTTAAGCCCAGGGTTATGGGTTTTTGGAAGAAAGATCACAGAGCTAAAGTGCCATTTTATCATATCATATCAAGGATACTTTCAAATGATTTATGACTTGATGTTGACATTTATAACCTGGCTAAGGTAATGTTTATCAGGTTTCTCCACTGTAAAGTTATCCTTTTCCTTCCTTTCTATACTGTACTCTTTAGAGGGAAGTCTGGATGCAGCCCACACTTAAGGAATGGGGAGTTATGATTTATTTCCTTTAGAATGGAGTGTCTACAGAAATCATTTGAGATTCTTATACATGGGAGATTTGTCTCTTCTCTCCCATTTATTAATTATTCAATTATTTATATCAAAATGGACTCATGAATGTTTATACTTTGGGTTATAATCCAATACTAGTTTATTTTCTTGCTAAAATCATTCCAGCTTTGGCCATTGTGAGGTCTTTCAATTAGTTCCTTTGCCCCTTTGACATACTCCTATCAATGTGGGTTTTTTGTTTGGTTGGATTTTTAGCACTTCCTTACTTTCTGTATTCCAAGATACTTCAGACTCATCTTGTATATTTCCTGTTCCAGTCCTAGAATCAACCATTTCTCTAAGGATTTCTGGTTCCTTTTATTGGAGAATAGTATTAAAAACCAAGGTCTGGGTGCTAAGTGTGCTCATTGCTACTGGGGTTTTATTTCTTTTAGGCCGCCTCAGCTGACAAAGCAAAGAAATATACATATGTATACTAACCCATGAATATACACATATCTAAAATATTTCTGTACATAACTATCTGTAACTGTATTCAGCCAAACATGAGTCTTTACTGATGTCTCCAACTCTAATCCATTACCACATGGACCATCCTAGCTTCCTCCCTTTGCTTATTTGTAAATTCCCACTCAAAACAGTGAGAAACCTGATTTTCCACAATCTGCCATCTGCTTACTTAATTATTCAATTCCAGTGTACATATATAGCAGTGTCACAATTATTAACTCATACCCCATGAAAAATAACTCTATCTGTAGTATAGTGCTTATGTGCTGTTCCTTTAGTTTTGTAGACTCAGTTGGGCATTGGTGGCTCATGTGTGTCATCCCAGCACTTTGGGAGGCTGAGGCAAGAGGACTGCTTGAGCCTAGAAGTTCGAGGCTACAGTGAGCTATGATTGTGCCACTGCTCTCCAGCCTGGGCAACAGAGCAAGACCCTGTCTCTAAAAAAAGAAAAAAAATTGAAAAAATAAGATAAAATTTAAAAAGTGGTTTTATAGACTTCATTCATTTCCAACGTTACTTAGCTCAGCACCTTCCCTTTACCCCAGCCCTTCATTGATGTTGTGTGATACATTTCTGGTATATTATGGTCTCTTGTCACAGTTTGCATTTCTTCCTGGAATACTTTGACTTCTAAATGATTATTTCTTAAAATTTGCACACATGAAGGTTCACTTTTTGTGCTGTAGAATTCTATGGGTTTTGACAAACGTATATCATCACGTATCCACAATTAAAGTATCATACAGCATAGTTTCTCCATCCTAAAAATCCCTGTGTTTTACCTATTTATCTTTCACCTCTCCCTCTGAGCACCTGGCAACTACTGATTTTTTAATATCTGTATAGTTTTTTCAGAATGTCATAATTGGAATCATGTAGAATATAGTTTTTCAGACTAGTTTCTATCACTTAGCAATATACATTTAAGGTTTCCCCATATCTTTTTGTGGTTTAATAGTTCATTTTTTCTTGCTGAATAATATTCCATTGTACAGATGTACCATGTTTGTTTATCTACCTATTGAAGGATATCTTGGTTGCTTCCAGATTTCAGTGATTAGGAATAAAGATGCTATAAACATTTGCAAGTTTTTTGTGTGGACGTAAGTTTTCAAATCAGTTAAGTAAATACTGAGGAGCACAATTTGTGGGTTATATCTAATACTATGTTACTTAATAAGTCACTTTGTAGGAATTGCCAAACTGTCTTTCAAAGTAGCTTTACCATTTCTTTTCTTTTCTTTTTTTTTTTTGAGACAGTCTCACTCTGTTGCCTGAGCTAGAGTGCTGTGGCATCAGCCTAGCTCATAGCAACCTCCAACTCCTGGGCTCAAGCGATCCTCCTGCCTCAGCCTCCCAAGTAGCTGGGACTACAGGCATGCACCACCATGCCCAGCTAATTTTTTCTATTTTTGGTAGAGATGGGGTCTCGCTGGTCTCGAACTCCTGAGCTCAAACGATCAGCTCGCCTCGGCCTCCCAGAGTTCTAGGATTACAGGCGTGAGCCACCGCGCCTGGCCCCATTTTTCATTCTTACCATCATTGAACAAAATTTCCTATTGATCCACATCCTTGCCAGCATTTGGTATTGTCAGTTCATCACATTTTTTGGATTTTAGCTATTTTAATAAGTGTGGAACAGTATCCCATTGTTGTAATTTGCAGTTCCCTAATAACAGATGATGTTGAGCATCTTTTCACATGCTTATTTGCCATCTATATATTTCATTTCTCACTTTCATTTTTTGAAGAATAGTTTTGCTAGATATAGAATTCTTGATTAAGTCTTTTTCTTTCAACACTTTAAATATATCATTCTACTGCTTCTGGCCTCCATTATTTATGATAAGAAATGAGCTATAAAACTTACTATGGTTCCCTTGTACTTGATGAGTCTCTTTTGATTGTGATAAGTCATTTTCTCTTTCTGCTTTAAAGATTTTCTCTTTGGCTTTCAACAGTTTAACTATGATGTGTTTAGGTATGGATTTTTTGGTGTTTATCCTACTTAGAGTTCACTGAGATTCTTAAATATGCAGATTAATATTTTTTATTAAATTTGGGGTGATTGGGCCATTATTTCTTGAAATTTTTTTTTTTTTTTGAGACAGAGTCTCACTCTGTTGCCTGGACTAGAGGGCCATGGAGTCAGCCTAGCTCACAGTAACCTCAAATTCCTCGGCTCAAGCAATCCTCCTGCCTCAGCCTCCCAAGTAGCTGGGACTACAGGCATGCACCACCATGCCCAGCTAATTTTTTCTATATATTTTTAATTGTTTGGCTAATTTCTTTCTATTTTTAGTAGAGATGGGGTCTCGCTGTTGCTTAGGCTGATCTCGGACTCCTGACCTCAAGCGATCCTCCCACCTCAGCCTCCCAGAGTGCTAGGTAGGATTACAGGCGTGAGCCACCACGCTCAGCCTATGTCTTTAAATATTTTTTATGACTCCCTTCCTTCTCTTCTCCATGGACTTCCAATACTTGTGCATTGGTATGCTTGATGGTGTCTGCTATGGTCTGAGTGTTTGTGTCCCCTCAAAATTCGTATGTTGAAATCTGGTATTAGAAGATGCGGCCTTTGGAAGGTGATTAGGTCATAACGTCATGAATGGGATTAGTGCCCTTATAAAAGAAGCCCAAGAAAGATCCTACACCCCTCCCACCATGTGAGGTTAGTATGAGACTACAACTATTGAAGAGGAAGCAAGCCCTCACCAGACGCTGAATCTGCCTTGATCTTGGACTTCCTTCCCAGCCCCCAGAACTGTGAGAAATAAATTTGTGTTGTTTATAAGTTCCCCAGTTTATGGTATTTTGTTATAGCAGCCTGAACAAACTAAGACAGTGTTCCACAAGTCTCTGAAGCTTTAGTTATCTTTCTTTATTCTTTTTCCTCCCTACTCTTCAGATTGGATGAACTCAATTAATCTAGGATCAAGTTTGCTGATTATTTTCTTCCATCATCTTAAATCTGCTATTGGCTCCTTCTGGTGAATTCTTCATATTAGTTAAATGTACTTTTCAACTCCAAAATTTCTACTTGATTTTTCTAATTTTTCTAATTTTCTAATTTTCATCTGTTTACTCATATGTTCTATTGGATGAATAATTGCCATCATTTGTCATCATATTTTCCTTTTATTTTTAAATATGGTTTCCTTCAATTCTTTGGACATATTTATAACACTTCTTTTGAAGTCTTTTTTCTGATAAGTCCAACATCTAGGCCCCCTCATAGACAATTTCTGTTGACTGCTTTTTCCCCCCTGTGTATGGGTCACATTTTCCTGTTTCTTTGCATTTTCTTAATGTTGAAAACTGGACATTTTAGATACTACCATATCGTAGCAACTCTGGATTCTGATTCCCCCGTTTACTCCAGAGTTTATTTTTGTTGTTTTTTGTTTTTTTACTGAATTCCCTGGGCTAATTCTATGGAGTCTCTTTCTCCCACAGTGTGAAGGCACTAATATCTGTGCTCAGTTCTTTTTTTTGTTTGTTTGTTTTCTTTTTGAGACAGGGTCTTGCTCTGTCACCCTGACTAGAGTGCTGTGGCATCAGCCTAGCTCACAGCTAGCCTTAAACTCCTGGGATCAAGCAATCCTCCTGCCTCAGCCTCTCAAGTAGCTGGGACTACAGGTGCATGCCGCCACACCTTGCTAATTTTTTCTATTTTTAATAGAGACAGGGTCTCACTCTTGCTCAGGCTGGTCTCAAACTCCTGACCTCAAGCAATCCTCCTGACTTGTCCTCCCAGAGTACTAGGATTACCTGTGTGAGCCACCACGCCTGGCGTCTGATCAGTTCTTTTTTTTTTCTTTCCATTTTTGTTTTTATTTTTTAAGCCTGATCTTTAGGGGATCATCCTTCGGTCAATATAGCTTTGTGGTCAGTCAGTGATTGGCCGATCATTGACTGATTCCAGTAAGGCTTCCACTCTTTGGTAATGGATCTGTATATGGGTTAAATGTTTTTGGCAATGCCCCTGGCATGGTTTTTTCCCATGCTGTTTCTCCAAATCAAGTCATCCCCCTCAGGCAGTAGAGTTGTCAGTCCTCACAGCCTGCCTCACTGTGGTAGAACCTCCACGTCATAGATCTGGGGGTTGAGGCTGGAAGCAGCTACAGGTTAACAGATTTTCACTGTTTTTTACTGAGGTACAGTAGTTTTTCTTAAATAAATGCTTCTCAATTTGTTGTATGCCTTTGGTCAATTTCCAAAGTCCTAAAATGATTGTTTTGATAGTTTTTCTAGCTTTATCATTTTTGGGAGGAGGATGCTGAATTTCTCATTCATCCATTCTAGAAATCCTTCCAAATGTCTATCTTTTGTCTGTTGATTTATGACTTTTTTGAAAGATCTGAGATTAGCTTTGATTCAGAAAAGAAGAAAAGAGGGACAGGAACCCAAGAAAGAAAATGGAAAGCACTAATCATAACCAAAGCCTGAGGAAAGTTTTGGCTTACATTGTATCTCATTCCAAACTTGTAACTAAAAGTAAGTTGAAGTTACAGCTGAGTTCATGTCCTAAACTCTGTAAGCAGAAGTTCTAGGTGATTGTGGGGAGTCATTCTTTTTAAAACAATACTGTTTATTTTGAATCTAAAGTTTTTTGATGACTCTTTAACCTATAGATATCCATTAGTTTAGACTAAATTCCTTAGCCCTAAACACAGATAAAGCACAATGCAAAAGAAAAAACCCAATCTCATTGTTTTATGTTTTTTTCTTTCAGTATCTAAAGGTACTCTATGGAAAACTTGGAAAGAAAGAGTTATAAAGAGACCTGCAGCAGCCCAAGCTTTAAGGCCAGATCAGATGATTAGTGATCAACTTGCAACAAATATAAAGATTTCAGAAATCCAAGATATGCTACAGGAACTCATAGGCACTTCAATGTTCAATAAATTGGAAAACAATGCTATTAAATATATATCATCAACAATAATAAACCTTTCTAAAGCTTTGAGTTTCCTAAATGATGAATTAAAAGTTGTTAACTTGCAAGGTGCCAATATATATGTAGATGAGTCAACTGATAAAGAAAAAGAGCTCTCCCTAAAGATGATACAAGATCTCAGTGAAGAAAATGAAATGCTTCAGCAGAAACTTCAAGACGCAGAAGAAAAATATGACCAACTTCAAACCAAAGTCGTTACAGAACGCCAAATATATACAGCATTGCCCACATCATCAACCTCGAAAGTGTTAGCTGGACCTTCTTCACAGTCATCCATTGCTGTTACCAAAGCTGGTGACACAGACGACAATATGGAACGTATTTTCAAAAAAGAATTTGGAGATACTATAGATGAAGCCCCCCAAAAAATGATCAAAGGCTCTCAGAAAAAGTGGGTCTCAGCTCTTTCATATACAGCCAAACCTGAAATGATTTCAGGTTTAACTGAAAAACAACAATTTTTACCTGAAAAAAGCCAGAAAAAGCCTCCTGAAGGTGATGTCTATCAGAAAGATGAGACTGACCAGCATGAATCACAGAAAAGGAAGTACACAAAAGGCTCACATGCTGATGAAACCTCTAGATCAAATCTGAGTGATAATAAAAGTGAACAGAAAGTTTCAGAGGCCAAACCTAATCAATACTCTGAGCTACAAACACTGGAAAAGAAAAGAAATGAAGGAAAAGAAAGGAAATTCTTTCCTGAAGCCAAATCAAAGTCACCTACTGAATCACAAAGCCAACATTTCCTTTTTACTGAAACAAAGAGCCAAGGTGGCAAAGATGGAATGAGTAGTATGTGGGAGCAACTCAGGAAAGTCAAACATGAATATTTATCTGGTAAGAGCCCAATTTCATCAGAGATTAAAGTGCAACCCACCACTGAGTCAATGGAGAAAGAGAGCAAAAGTGAGATGAGTAGCCTAGTGGAACTACTCAAGAAGACTCAATCAGATAATACCTCTGAGCCACAGAAAGAAAAAAGAAAACTTAAAAAACACCAAATCTCTTCAGAAACTACCATAAGCAAAGAAGAAAAACACAAAAAGAAAGAAATTTTAGCCTTCACCCAAAAAGCTGAGACTCCTCAACTTGTTAAATCACACTCAAGAATAGCAAAAGAGACTTCGGAATCTACCAGAGCTCTAGAAAGTCAAGATGACAAAAGTGAACAGAGTAACGTAGAAGAATTTCAGAAAGCCATAATGGCTTTCCTAAAAGAGAAAATTGATAACATAGGAAAGCCTTTTGATAAAAAGACTGTGCCGAAGGAAGAGGAGTTATTAAAAAGAGCAGAAGTTGAAAATTTGGGAATCATAAAGGCAAAAATGGAGGAATATTTCCAAAAAGTGGCTGAAACTGTGACTAAAATCTTGAGGAGATACAAAGATATAAAAAAGGAAGAACAAATTGAAGAGAAACTTATAAAACAAAAAAAGATAGTCTCATTTATGCCAGGATTGTATTTTCAGAAGTCACCAATTAATGCAAAATCTGAAAGTAGTACCTTCCCCTCATATGAGAGCACAGATCCAGTAATTAAGAATTTGTTACAAATGATCTTGGCTGAAACAGAAAGTGAAAGAGATGTTCCAACAGTCCCAGTGGTAGGGAAAGACCACAAGGAGAAGGAAAAACAAAGGCAGGAGGAATATTTGCAAGAGGGTCAAGAAAAAATGTCTGGCATAAGTCTCAAACACCAGTTGCTAGAAAAAAGAAACCTTTCAAAGGAGAGTGATGAGAAGATAAATAATAATTTGGAGGGGGAAAAAGCATTGCTCCAGATGAAGGCAGGAAAGCAAAGACAACAGAAGCAGAAAGAGGAGCAGGACGAAGTATTGAAGAAACAGCAAAAACAGAGAGTTCAAAAGCAGATTGAGCAAGATGAGAAGCAAAAGCTAAGGGGAAAGGAGGAAGAAAAGCATCAGAAGTCTGCGCAGCAGCAGATGGAAGCATGGAAGCAAGAAATGAAAGAGCAAGGGATACTCTTCGAAAAGGAGAATGGAGACACAGGGCAGGTTCAGAAGGACGCGAGACATCGGGAGCTGAAAATGAGAGAGGACAAAGAGAAGGAGAAGCAGAAGCCAGGGAGAGAGGTAGAGGACCTCAAAAGTCAGAGGCAGAATGAAGCAAAGGATCAGATGAAGATTGAAGAGGAAAAACCTGCAGAACTAGTAAAAATGGTCACCCAAGCTCCAGTGACATCGTCTCTCAAGTGGAAGAGTATATTGGAAGATGTATCCAAGTTATACGAAGGAAAAGAGTTCCATAGGAATCTGAGGACTTCAGAGAGTTTTCCTGATCAAAAGAAGTCCATAGCAGTAATTCCAACCACTTCCACACAATCCTCCCCATCTGAGGCCCTTCCCATTTCTGGACAGCCTCTGACAAAGCACATCACTCTCACGCCTCAGCAGGTCTGGGCTCAGGGGACCACTCTCACCTCTCAGCAGGCCCAGGCTCAGGGGATCACTCTCAGCCCCCAGCAGGCCCAGGCTCAGGGGATCACTCTCACCCCTCAGCAGGTGTGGGCTCAGGGGATCACTCTCACCCCCCAGCAGGCCCAGGCTCAGGGGATCACTCTCACCCCTCAGCAGGCCCGGGACCTGGGGATCACTCTCACCCCCCAGCAGGCCCAGGCTCAGGGAATCACTCTTACCCCTCAGCAGGCCCAGGCTCAGGGGATCACTCTCACCCCTCAGCAGGCCCAGGACCTGGGGATCACTCTCACCCCCCAGCAGGCCCAGGCGCAGGGGATCACTCTCACCCCTCAGCAGGACCGGGGCCTCGGGCGCACTCTCACCCCTCAGCTGGCCCGGGGCCTGGGGCGCACTCGCCGGCGGCGGGGGGCGCGTGCTCCCCTGCTCCTGGGGCGGCTGCGGGGTGAGAGTGAGCCCCTGAGCCTGGGCCTGCTGAGGGGTCAGTGTGCTTCCCTGAGCCTGGGCCTGCTGGGGGGTGAGAGTGATCCCCAGGTCCCGGGCCTG